>JAZBHA010000303.1:69438-83925 GCA_037464855.1 Iselma pallidipennis | reverse complement strand
TGTGTTGGTGTTCCTAGTGCGTTCGAGGCATCCTCCTCAGTTTGGTCTTTGCTTTCTACCCCCTCCGCTACTATTTTATTATTATTATTTATTATTATTATTATTATTATTATTATTATTATTATTATTATTTTTTAGACCTCACCCGATTTAAATCCGTCTGGTCCTGTAGTATTATCTAAAACCCTAAAATTAGTTACTATTTATTTTCATGTAACTGGTCGGGTCTTGCCATAAACACAGCCCACATAGAATTAGACTACACAGGAACGTCATTTGAATATGAAAAAGATAAGCTCTTTTATGTACAAAAGGGAAAATATGTGGGTAATTTCCTTGTACCATCGAGACTAAATATTTATGTTGTGATAATTTACAATTTAGATAAAAGTTTTGTATTAATCCCAGTTCGCTCGGACGAAAAACTTTTCAAATAACTGACTATGGAATTAAAGTCAAGTTAGGACCATTAAATTCACAGCATCCGCACAGTTCTTCTAAAAACCAATTTGTTCTCTTTTAACCGTTGTCATAATTTCAACGGATGGCCAACGAACGATCATCATTCTTATTAGAACTATAAAAGAAACAAATTTCGATTCTATTGTTCTGATGTTTGTACCACTATTAAGAATATCTCGTTCAAAAGAAGAAAACTGTCATTGTTGAAAGTTATATAAGGTAAGAACTTATGAATAGGTCTCCCGATGGGGGCCCAATACCCTCCTTTTTTTTTCGCCTAGGCAAAAAAAAAACATCATGAAAATAATCGCACAAAGACCGCCAACCAGGAGTCAAGACAACGTTCTTTTCAGAATTTCACACGTTTTAATTAAAGCAGAGGACACAGAGGACGACCGAACTAAAGAATCTGATCATACAAAAATGCCGAACACTTGTTTGTTCACGATTTATTACCGGTCTATAATAAAATTTCAAGCAGCTATTTAATTATTCAATCGATTTAATATCAGAAAGAAGGGGGATTAAGATCAACGTTTCAACAAATGAAAATATATAGAACTAAACTATGAATTTATCGTCCAATTTTTGAGTACCACTTAATTATATCTAAACGACTAATCTCGACTGGAAATTGTAGGTAGGGTATATCTAGAAATCAATCTCTCACGAGAATTCGTTTATTAATCAATAATAAACGAGATCTCCAGTTTTGTGGTTGTTTTTTTTTCTATTGCAAAGTTACTGTGAAACTTTAAAAAAAAACGGACAAATTTTGATGTTAACTTCACTATATAGAAAAAAAAACTTGCATCATATATTTTCCTCCCTAAGGGCCAAATAAATCACGTATAAAAGGAGTCTGTCAAAGTTGTATGGCTATTGTCCTTTTTACTTGAAAGGACAGCTTTTTAAATGGGCTCAGTTGTGTAAGTTTTAGACAATTGTTGTGCTTTGGAAATTTGTTTTGTCAATAGTTCAACCACACAGTACAATTCCACTGAAAATTGCATTTTTTCATTCAAAAAAAAAAGAATTGTGCTAATTTATTGTACAATATCGAATACCGCGTGTAGAATTGTCAGAATGCTTCCCCTTTTCCGACAGGACTACCTCTACTACACGAGAGTAATTGCATCTGATTAGAGTACGTCGTTTTGAAAATTGTTAGATTACAGCTTTCGTCCCCTAATCTTTCTAAAAACAAATTGCAATGGCAATGAGGGCGTCACAATGTTAATGGTTTGTGACAGAATCTTGGCTTTTTGATCTTTATCAAATCGTGTTTTTTTATGTTTAGGTACAATTGGATATTTATTTCTCAATATTATTATTATTTTTAATAATGAGTCGTTGGATACGTGGTCATTGCCCTCCATTTTAATAATTTCACGACAATTAAGCTTGTGAGAAACGAGCGTTGTCGCATTATACCAGGCCAGACTACGCGATAAGGGCTTTAACTATACTTGAGGGCAAAGTATAAAATAACAGTAACCCAGCACCCTTTTTAATTAATTACACTTGAAAAGAATGGAGTACAAAAAAAAAACAGTTCAGGATGTATACACAAAACCACTCACAGTTTGGGGATTGTTTCGGAAATGATACTAGAATGAAAAACACATCGAGATATTTAAAAACGCTTTGTTTAGTAAACGATACGGCAATTAATAGAAGGTTGGTTGTTGAATGGGCGCACATGGGTCAGGTGATAGAGGCTGAGCTTTTATGGAATCTCTATGGAATGTGTATACAGTCTACAGAGAGTGCGAGCCATTGTAAGCAGATCTCTGGCCCATTGTTCTCAAAGTCCTGCCAGTAGATCGTTGATAACCGACGATTTATAACGTATTTTAAATAATTTAGACCGTAGTAATCCAGTCTGTTCAAATGTTAATTGCTACCGACATTTCAAGATCTCCATTTGATAGTTCCTTCTTGGTACGCCAGCATACGAAATTCAGTAGGGGGCGGTACAAAAACTGACAGCGTAAATTAGTATTAAAACCCTTATTTAACACAACACAAACTTCTTTCGAATCAACGATTTACAGGTGGATTAAACTTGGTGGTTTTTATATGTTTTGTTATTCTGGTCGTCTCAAGAATGTTAACGAGACGATTGGGGGGTTCTCTTTACCTTTACCTTTTACTAGCACAGCTTCTGCTAAACACCACAAACTTTTCTTACAAAATTACTCACGGATTAAATTAATAACAAGTTGTTGAGATTAGTTGCAAAGTCATCGTGACTGGTTTAAAATCCAGATATTGCCGAATTGGCTTATGATGAAATTGTTTTTGTTCATCTCTTCGTTGCTTCGGGTTCATTTTATTATTATTATTTTTTTTTTAATTAAAAAGACGCATCTTGAAGAATTTTTCAAAATTGAAACTGATATTTTTCAATTAAAGTGACAGCCGTTGAAAATTTCGCCCTTATACTGGTATAACGAAATTCGACGTTTCAAAGTGACACAAAAAACAAACACAATATGCTTTCGTAATGAGTTTTTTTTTCTTCTCTCGTTTGGTTTCGTTTCTGATGACGGGCGGGTTGAATGGTTCAAAATAACTAAACAGGTCTAACAAGAAGCGGATGTTCTGCATTAGTCTGATAATTTCCACCTCGAAAAACCTTCATAATAAGTCAGACAGAGGGGAATTTACAACCATTTCTCACGTCTCCAAAGTTAATCATTTTTTTTTACTATCTAATAATTATTTTATTTGTGTCCTAGTTGTTTGGCCGTTGAACAACACAAAAACTATATTGTACCTATTTACCTTTTTCTGAACATATGTATTTCACGTAAAAAAATAAATTTCTTAATTAAAATCGGTACGGTTTTATGTTAAAAACACTGCTTCCAGTTTGATGGATTTTCCTGAAAAATGAAAACATGAAAATTGCTCTTGTTAATGGCTATGTCATCTCCGATTTCTCAGTTTACATTTTAAGCTCGAAAAGCTCTCAACAACTGATTCTAATTAACATCAACATTGTCAAAACAAACCCCGAAATAAAAATACTTGAAAATAAATTATTATTTTTTCGGAAGATCTCAATCAAAACAGAAAGCTAGCACCTGAGAGAGGAGAAGAACACACACACACACACACAAAATGTACCTAAAACGGTGTCAAATTTCGTTAAATATCCGAAAATGATGGCACTAATGGACAGACGTACACCCAGACTGGATCAATCAAGTTGACGACGTGGAAGGTTCAGTTTCCCAGTGCATTAGGAAAAGACAAGTCTTATAACATATTAGAAAATTCCAATAACTGTACAGTTTTTCGATAAAATTGTCGTGAAAATAAAAAGACTTATAATTTAATGCCAACATTATTACGTACCAATTAAACAGATGGCATATTTTATTGCACTAAAAAAATTGAACCCACCACAAGTTGTTTCATGCCTGAAAACGGGAGCAATCGAAACAAATTACAACAGCATGCATATTTCATGAACAAAATTAAATATAATTTGAATACAATTTCAAAGTAAAATTGGTTATTTTCGATGTAGAATTGTGATACTTTTGTGTAAATTTTAAAAATACGTCGATTTATTGATAATATAATTAATAAAGTCCTTTTTTTTAGTGACTAATTTGCAAGTGGCGCCACTCTAAATACAAACCAGGTACTTATTTACGCTATTTGTTTCGTGAAACAGCTCGTTTTTCAAATTCTAAACTTGAAATTGCCGTCAATAAAAAGTGTACGAAAAGTTATATTTATCTGTTGTGGCGCCGCTGGAAGATATAACGAAGTCGGAGGCGAGAGGCGCCCGCCACCCTAGCCCGTTCCTTCACAGCTCGCTGCCTTCTCAGCCTTTTCCATCCCCCTTTATACCAGTTAGGAATTTTGCAATACACATGCGCCTCAAAATTTAATGAAATTCTCTTGTCGCACATACTGGGAAACTGTATGTATATCCTGAAGCGATAAAAGGCACATCAGGATAGTGTATCCTTAGGAGAGGACAACGTTTCTGTATTAAATCGTTGCCGTACTAAATCGTCTTATTTTAAGTTTGAAGAAATTAACTAGGTTTAACCGTTACCCTTGATGGTGTTTTTTTTTTTTGGCAGGATGTACGAAGTTTGTCCTGCAATGAGATAATAGAGTTTGTTTAGCACACCGTCCTGGATTCCGTCCCGACCTCATAAATATGTATTAAAATGCATACAGGACCGGTGTTATCCGCTACCTGGGTCTCTTAGAATCGTGCTAGGCCTAATTCTGTCGTTTTTCAACGTAAATATAGCCACATAATTTTTTCTTTATCATTGCCACTTAAAAGCAAACGAAAAATAAAATCTTTTTAGTGCAAAAATGAACCGTTTAATCTTCAACATCTTGATTTTTTTCGAATATATTTTTTCCTAATTAATTAAGGATTATTGGCTTAATCAATACTAAGTCGACAGTACCGTTCCAAAAACGAATCAGCCTCTTGTGTCGACATCTAATGCCGTTTTAATTGGTCGCAATTCGAATTTCATCAAATTGTCTGTCTTTCAATTTGAAACTCCGAAATTGACTGCTGGTGAAGATGAGAATTAAATGAGAATTTTGTAGCTAATCATCAATTTTAAACACAACTGTTATCATAGAGACAGTTAGTACGAATATTAATTTCTACTTCGTATAGTAGAAGCCACACATGTTATTTCCATTCAACTATATTTAATATAATGGATTAATATAAAGAGACAAGTCTGACTCTCTAATCTCTCTGGTTAGGTTTCTACCACAAACGTATGCCATGAACAAAGAAATCACCAAACAATGCTTCTGGTGTCGTGCTTTTCAGATGCAAATAGGCGAACGTTTGGCAGATTCCCTTGTTAAAGAAATTATCGCCGCCAACTAGGAATACTGATTGTGTGGAAACATTTCAAGTTTTGTAAAACAACAAAAACAGCCTTTTATTGTATACAATAATATGCATTACAACAAAAACATATTATTCTGAAAAAGAAATTAAATTGGAAATGTTAAAGATTAATCTTGTTTATTTTTGTAAGTCCAAAACTCTACACAAAACACTTGTTAAAATTTGTATCAAATTTGGAAGCCTTTTTGTTTAATAAAAATAATAAAGCAGCTTACAGGTTTGTCAAAAATTCAATTCTAAAGAATAAAATTTAAATAAAAGTCGAGTTACAAACTGCTTGGTCATGCTTACTTGAATAATCTGCTTTTCATTTACTTTATGACAATGCGAACGACTGGCTGTAATTTTTTTATAGACAAGCAATTGTTATAAATTGTTGTTGTTGTTGTTAATTTAGTTTTGGACATGAAATTGAAATGCGTTATAATTTTTCGAATAATTTTTTTTTTAATATTGTAGAAACAATAATAAATTATAAAACTATGGAAAACAAAACGAATCCGGTATTTGATTATTTACGAGTTGTCCCTTGTGCGGCTTACGGATTTGTGGAGTGGAAACAGTGGCAGCTGGCGATTGGAGTGTGGAAATGATGAAAATGTGATAAACACTCACCATTTATCGGATTGAGTTACAATTGCGTATAAAATCGGTTAGAATTGTCAACCCCCCTTGGAAATCGGGTAGACAGTTTTGTGTGAATCATGAATTAAATTTTCAATTCACCAGGCATGAGGTAAGGTTAAAGGACTTGTCCTCTTCTTGTCTTATTGTGCTTTTGCTTCGGTGACAGTGAATGGGACTTCTAACTATAGGCTATGCCGGCTATTGTGCGTTAAAAGGATAGGAGGAGCACGGCGTTTCAATTGCCGTCTTTATCCATCTCGTCAATTTAAAAAGAGACGACACATAAAGTCGGACAAAGGACAGGAGGTTTCGATATAACGAAGACCTTTTAGACCTATCTAAAGACGATGGTACAAAATATCGGTTGACATTTTCTCGATGGATGATGGTGTGTCTAGTGGGTACAATGGTACACACACACACTCACACAAATCACAAAGTACTCAGCAAACAAACCCTGAAGAATTTTAGAGTGGCCATGCTTGGTTGGTCGTGCAAATATTTGTTTTCCATTCGGTGGAGCATTTATCCCAATATGAATATTATCAGTTGATTCACAGAAAACAAGAGATGAGGACAGTGAGTTATTGTCGTTGAAATGGATATGAGACCAACCGTATACAAATCTTGTTCTCGCGCCCTTTCGGTTTTATGAGGCTTTTACTAGCAAGACATTACATTATTGGTCGTGACACTGGACGAGGGGTTATAAAGAAACATATATGTATGTTAAACATATGTGTTGCTAACATAATTCTAATAACGTTTTCATTCAAGAACATTCAAATTTTCAATTCAATTCGGCTGTGTGTGACACTATTCAATACTTTATGACTCCCTCACTTGATATTAAAGTTGAAATTACTATCATATTTTTACCATTCCTCCAGTAAAATAACCAACCCTTATCAATAGTTCACTTTTAACCAAAGTTTTTGTGTACCATAATAAATACGAATACGCAAACTTGAAAGAATTGAATGCTAATTAACTCTAATTAGCAGAATTCAATAAATAATATAATAATACTATTAAATGATAAGAACGTTTGTTGTTATCACAAAACATCTTCTATGTTATGACTGTATCTTTTAAGCTTATTATTTCGAATTTTGAGTGTATAGTCGATATCTGGCTCCTTCTCATTATTGTACAATAGAAGCACAACTCCCGAAAGGCAGTAATCACATCTGTCGTTTTTAAGTGTGCGCAGGTATAAATCGATGTCTCCAGAATGCATCCGGCTCTTTGACCGTCACCCATCCTAACAAACATACAATTTGCGATTTTCTACCCAGGTGAACCCACTTGGTTCTGTCACACAAAAGACAAAATATATACAAAGCCAAAACTAGAAAATGTCTCTTTGTATAGAATTAGTATAGAAATAGAAGAAATTGAAAGAAATAAGATGTGGTGGTTACCTCTATTGTTATACAGATCTTTTATAATTTACAGTTTAGAAAAATATTATTGTGTTCTATTGAATTATACTATCAATTATTTAATTTATTGGACGTCTCTTTTGAAACTTTGAATCGAAGTTGCACTAGCAGATTTGCTAACTAGAGTTTTTATGAAAGGGATTCGGAGACGTTAAGTCTATTTCCTGTTGGCGTTCTACGGAAATGACCTGACGATAGTCAAATGATGATCAAGTCTTGCTAACGATCCGCATTGTACGGGGATTTGGACTGTAATCGACCAGTCCTATAAAACGAAGCTTCATTTATTCCTGATTCTATCCTTAGACTACCAACGATGTACCACCACCCCCGGAATCTGATAGTGAACCCTTTTTATGACTACGAATTCAATTGGAGAGTAAACTGTTTTCTCAACGGAATTTCTTCTATTTATCAAATTGACGTTCTCGTTGTGGAAATGGGTGTAGTAGTAGTTTTAATTAAAAATAAAATTTGTTTAGAAGATTGAAACATTTATGAACAATATACAGTAAAGTTCAAGCAGCAAACTTTGTAGAAGAGGACAATTACATTGTTAGTAAGCTTTTGTGATGTAATCATGTCGTATTTAAAACAAAATTATTTTCAACTTCTTGTTTATAGAAGAGCTTTATAATTATGAAATTATTAATGTTTCAATTGCTGTTTCATTAAAGCTTATAATTAAATATTTATAATAGGACAACAGATGAAACGGTCCAATTACCGATATTTCAAAAAAATATTATTTATTAATTCAGTAAAATTCGATATTTTATGTTAAATTTTAGCAAACAACCACATAATAGTGATTTATAATTACTATATTTTGAATTGTGAAACATCTGCAGTTAAACGAATCGCATTCAAGTAAACAAGGGTTGAGCAAATATATAGAAGGAGTCTCACCTGCGGCTGAACATCCGCTACGCCCACAAAGGATGCGGCATGGTGCGTGTATCTCTCGGCAAACTGGAAGGATGATGGAGAAACGGCGGTAGCTTCCCAGGAGGCGGTGGAGGTGGTAACACCGGACTTCTGGACCTTTCTAAATGAGCTGGTGTTGCTGATGCATAAATGTTAGCTGATGAACGTTGATGAACACACGATCGACGTACATCTGGCATAGCAAATTGTAATTTTTGCCAAAACTGACGATCACCCCACTCAATCACTGTATTAGTTTTCAAATATAGTCTTAAATCTGGATCTAAATCACGTGGAGGTAATTCTCCTGTAACGACAAATATCAATCGACGTCGTCGATCTTTAAGAACTTCATGAAGGGCCGATTTAAATTCGAAACGACACCATTCGTTATGTAAAAAGTTTTTCGAAAGAACGATAATAGTACGTCTGGATGATTCTACAGCTTCTATAATTGTGTCAGCTACATAAGCTGATACATTAAAGTCTCTATAATGCAAACATAATCTGTATGTAGGATCACCGGACTCTAATCCTGGAGCTAGAACTTGATTCACAAAAGCTTCATCTTTTACACTGTAACTAACATAAGCATCGAACAGTCTGTCTTTGTCTTGTTGTTCTTCAAATGCTGTAGTCTTGTAACACATTCTCAACCCGCACCGTGAATAAATCCACACGCGTAATTCCCGACGGTAATAGAAAGCACCACATACAATCACAACGCTGGCCAAAAAAACGCACATTGTCACCAACAACAACGGTAAATAATCGTTCATAACTTGTGTTTCCACAATTGCTCGACTACCACCTGTGTAGGCGGCACAGGCAGTTGCGTTGAAATCGGCCATATGCGGCCCAACAGCTTTTGTTACATTATTATACATACAAACAATTTTATTTGCATCGACGACTTTACCATAATTCACTCTAAACCATGATTTAAACTTTTGCACATAATGACAATCGCAGGACCATTGATTTTCAGCTAATCCTATTTCGACTAAATATGGATTGAGAGCAAACTGCCAAACTTCAAATAAACTTAAACGATTTCCATCTAGTCTCAATACCTCCAACTGTTTCAACTCTAAAAACGTCCTATTATCGATAAAATGTAGCAAGTTTCCTTGCAAATACAATTCTCTTAGATTCTCCAAAGTTGCAAGTTCAAATCCCAACAATTCCTTAATCCTATTATTTTCCAAATGCAATACAGTCAGTCGACGTAGTCCACTGAATGTGTGATTGTAAATAGCGGCGATATTGGAATTATTTGCATATAAAATTTTCAAATTCTTCCGTCCAATAAATGAATGACTGGACAATTCACCAAAATTATTTCCATCTAAATAGACTTCAGTAGCATCCATTGGAATTCTGCTGGGCATTTCAGTGTAACCGACGCCTGAACATTCGACGACATTGGCTGACCAGGACTGATCGTGATAACACGTACAATTTGTAGGACAGGTCATTTCGCAGTCGCAAGCGTCGAAATCACAACAATGACAAAGAGCGAAACAGTGGGTTTTGTACGTGCATAGAAACTGGGATGATTCAGCATCGATTAGAGGTAAATAATTTGTGTCTCTATTGTATAAAAGTTTGCAATATATGCTCTCTAAGTCCATGACACGAGGATGTTGTCGTAAATGGTCAAGTTTATTTATTCGTTGCAGCCACTCCATTGTACAATCGCACTGAAAAGGATTACCTCCTATATAAAATTCTGGTAACGGTCGCTCAGGATCAACCGGAGTTAATCTGAGAGAATTCAGATCCATGCTTACGATCTGATTGGCGTACAAATCAACTCTGGTTAGATTGGTTTTTTTCAAAAAAGTGTGTGGTTCAACCAAAGTTATGAGATTGTCATTCAAGAACAATAACTCTATGCTATTAGGTACAGCATTCGCAGTGATTTTAGTCAATTTATTAAAACTAGCATCTAGAGTTTGAAGACGTAATTCAAGTTCGAGATTTTTATGGTTGGCTAAGTCGTCAACATTGTTCTTGTGCATGTCCAACCACTGTAATCCTCGCGGTATCAACGAATAATCGAACCACTCAATCTGATTATCAGAAATGTTAAGCCACAACAAACTAGGGATGTTTGCGAACAAACCGTCGATATCCGTCAAAAGATTATCGTCTAGTCGAACTGCTTGAAGATTAGGACTGGACTCGAACGCTCCCCGTTCGACCCTTTGAATCTTGTTACGAGCTAAGTTCAAAATTTGCAATGCAGGCAGATCATTGAAGGCACGCTTGCTGATATTCTGAAGATGATTTCCGATTAGTCTTAAACCATACAAGTTGCTCATACCTCGAAAGCCGGGTTCTTCAAGTGACGTGATCAAGTTTTCACCCAAATCTACTGTACGAAGTAAGCGCATATCTTTCAACGCTAGCGGTACAGCTTT
This sequence comes from Iselma pallidipennis, assembly GCA_037464855.1. Lineage (NCBI taxonomy): Eukaryota > Metazoa > Arthropoda > Insecta > Coleoptera > Meloidae > Iselma > Iselma pallidipennis. The sequence goes on along the minus strand of JAZBHA010000303.1, from coordinate 73,120 downwards.
CAGTGAGTTGCCGTTTAAATTCAGGTCCTGCAAACTGGAACAGTTTCTAAAAGCTTCAGGATGAATTCCCTCGAGAAGATTATTATCAAGAGCCAGCAGTGACAGAACATATAAGCCATTCAGCGAATATGCATCCAGATACGTGATTTTATTGTAGGAAATGATCAACGTGTGTAAATTATTCATGGGAGCAAATGTATCTGCGGGAATAGTTTCTAATGAATTATGTTCCAAATTCAAAATTTGCAAGGTGTACAGATCTCGAAAAAATGTTGGATCCAATTTCGTAATGCGATTATAAGATAAATTCAAGAGCACTAGACGAATCAAACCAGAGAAAGTTTCTGAATTGATCCAAGAACTTGATAGCAAATTTTTCGATAAGTCCAAAGCCAAAAGTTGTTCTAAATTTGAAAATAAACCAGGCGCTAAGACGCTGATGGAATTATTCTGCAGATAAATTTCTTTTATCGAATTAGCACAGTCTCTAAACAGTTCTGACGGTAATGCAACGACTTTGTTGTTAGAAAGATCGAAAATTTGTAAAGCTTTTAGTCCAGCGATAGCACGATCCGCCACCATTGAAATTTCGTTATTATGAATATAAAGTTCTCGTAGTCGTCGAAGCGTACTGAAACCGTTTGCCGGTATCAAAACGAAATGATTAAATGAAGTGTCAAGTACCTGAATATCTAAACTGCAAGGATGTGCAAATGTGCGAGCGCTTTCAGTATGATGTGGCTGATCGTCTTCTGCTACACTTATCAGTGGTTGTGGAAGTCCGGGTGCTTTTTCCCGGAAACCAAGATCACTAACATCCTGCAATCGATTTTCGCTCACATTCAAAGCAACTAAATTAATTAATGGACAGAAAATATTTTCAGGAAATGACCAAATATTATTACAACTCAAATCAAGCCGTTCTAATTGTCGTACAGGAGCAAAACTATCACGAGCAAAGTCTAAATTCATTGCCGGCCAGTCTGTATTATGTGTTTTTACAGTCAAATTTCGAAGATCTCGAAGTCCTACCAAAGTTCCAGCCGGCCAGCGGCCCAATTTACAATGTTCTAATTCTAACTCACGCAATTTTGTTAAATGAACAAAACTTCGATCATCCAAACTACTTCGTGACATAATTTCCGGATTACATTCAATCCGTAGTGAAGTCGTATGTTCTGACGGAATCACGCTGAAATTGGTCGTGTCAAATTCACTGTTGATGGTCCTCAAGTTGCACGTTAAAGCCACTTCGTCTTGACCGCCACTGACAGCGGATTCTCGCACCCACCACTGACAATCATCCGGAGCTTCATAACGTAGAGGCAACGAACTGTCCGTTGATACCGATGACGATTCAATTGCATACGAACACGACACTAATAAAATTACACATGTCACAAAAACTTCCATTTTAATTTTCATAAGCACTATAGACACCAATTTCGGAAACATCACAGTACGTTGAGAAAACGCCGACAACATTGATGTTGTTGTTGTTGTTGTTGTGGGTTTGGCAGCGACATAGCCACACGACGCCGGAAAGTCAACAACTGGCAAGTTGCTCGTGTCGATCGTTGGTTTATGAAACCCACGCCCACCCCACTTTGCCCAGAATCACCCTCACAGCCACATAATTCACCCCCAATGCTCGATAATTGGGAACAATGTCAAGAAACTGTCTTTAACATTAGATAGAATTTCAATAAAACACCTTTAACTAGTCAATAACTGGGTAAAAATGCACTAATTACCAAATATTCTATAAGTTTTTCATCATTTAATTGACAACAAATATAATAACACGCTAAAAAGTCTGTTAATAACTAATGTTTTAAAAATCTTTTGAGCAAGTACGTTCAGAACGTCTCCGGAAACACGTCCTACTTGCTCGACACCCGGTCATAGACTAGATTCAGGATGCTGGAGCGTATGTGAGAATAGAGAATTTCGCTTCCACCGCGACGACGACGAGCTCGTGAAAGCTCAGAGGGCCATGCGCATCCTGCGACTGCGCCCCTCATATATCCACGAAATGTGCACCCCATAGACTCCAACGAAATTTATCCTCTCGGAAAGAATTCTCCAGCAAGTTATTCAAGATATTGAATATGTTAAATCTAGCGGACAATTGGCTAGCATCGATAATGTACAACACTGTACAACGCGAACAAACCATATACTGGCAGTAGCTTTGTATACCAACGACCTGAAGACATAATCCAATTATTTCTCATTTTAAGTACAAATATAGGGAAAGCTCATAGTTTTGAAAAAAAAACATTAACTAGCTATCGTAAAGAATCCAAAAATTTTAAATACGACAGAGAAAAACTGTTATCTGTAAAAGGCGCATACTGGTAATAAACCATTGGGAGGTTTTGCGAGATACAGTGCGGAAAATAGGGCACAGTCTCGGCGCGTAAATGTTACATTTTAAAAACACTGTTGTGAATATGTCGTATTTTTTAACCCAAGTGGAAAATATGTTTTATACAGAAACGGTGTGCATGAGGGCTGGCAGATTTTTCCAAACTCCCAACTTAATTTTCCGTCATGTAACTGACTATACTGCACTGTTTGTAGAAATAAATGAAATGCATTTCATTCCGGTTTTTTCTATCATAAGTCTAAATTTGGTCATTTTATAGAAACGTACACAATCTACTTGCACTCGAAACTACATTTGCATTTTTTTTTACAATTCAATTTTAATTTATTTGTGAAGTTACTAGTCTGGAGGGCTGCAATTGAGTCATCATAACATGCAATGTTTTGTGGGGGGCGGTTGATTTGCATTTTTCGTGTTCGTATCTGTTTTATAAAATGATAATACTTACAAAACAATGACGTCATCACTAAATCCGGTTGAAGATATTAACAATAAATTGCCGTAAAAGTAGCAAAACTTTTCTTTACGAATTCATTCAGCATGCACACTGGATTATTGCAATTTTGTCTTGCGAATTTCACCAAAGTTTTCCACTTACCTACGGTTGTGCCCGCATGAAAGTTTGCAATTTTATTCTATTATTTCAAATTGTTTCTAGAATATCTGTTTATTTTCAATCAAAACTTTCTGTAACAATAGTATACGGCGGCCAAAGCAAAAAATAAAAAAAAATCTTTTAAGAAAAGTTTTTGTGTCAGCAATGATTACATGACAGATGATCGAACTATTATATTGTCGATTTGATACGGCCCTTCTGGCAGCCGTGAGTGTGCTTTGAAGATGACCGTATTCTAAACTAGAAAATACAATAGAAAGACGGAGGGTAACACCGCTCTGACAGAGCGGTGCGAATTATTTGTATCCGTTCTAACATCAAAATGATTTTTTTTCTTAATATTATTTTTCTTAAGGGAACGACGAGCTCCGGAAAAAATCACCAAGGCAACAATTTCATTTTTTTTTTATTATTCCAATCTCACCCAGTGCTTTGACTAGTAAATTAAAAGAGCCCCCTGTTGATCTCATTCTGTTTATTATTGACGTTATATTGGAACGCTTTTGAAAGAAAATCATAAACGGAAATATTTTAGACAAATTGGCCAGACACTTTTTATGATGAACAAAATGTATAATCTCATAATTTATAAGAAAAACGTATAGATTCAATGGAATTAATGCAATGTCGGTTTTGTAGGAAAGATACAGATTGTGGCCAATATCTGCAGACTC
>JAZBHA010000303.1:39327-69426 GCA_037464855.1 Iselma pallidipennis | reverse complement strand
TTAGAAAAACTTTGTAGTATTTCCGTGGTAAGGGCACCCCCAAACTTTCTCATACTCATACTCAAAATATGTTAAATTTGAAATGAGCTTGAGTTGAGTTAGGGTTGAGTTTGAGTCGAGTGTAAGTAAGACAATATAATAATAATATAATCGTAGGGCTTGTACTGTATTAGAAAACTGTCTATTTGGGAAGTTAGAGTTACGAACAGACCAAACTGACACAACGAAATAGTTTTTTTTTTTTGGCGTAATAGTAGGGACCTGCTGACTTGCAATAGGAAACTGAAATGTGATTAAAGTAAATACAGTCCAGAGAGTTTTCTATTGATTGTTATATCTACGTTAACTAAAGTCTAAAGTTCTATTTTGCTTTGATCCTCATTCAACTTAGATTATAGAAGTCTGGATTGGCTTAAAATTGGTTTTGTTGTCTATCCCTAAACTTGTCGACAATAGTAGTAAAAAATGAAGCAATAGAGTAGCATTTGTGCAATTAACAGTTGAAAACTACATTGTCGTTCGCAAATAATAAAACTAATAGAAAATAAACCATTTATTTCTCTTTAGGAGATAAAGAATTTTATCGAACAAAAGTACTCATTATAGCAACTTTGTAAAATGGCAACAAAAATGGGAAATAAAATTTTTAAGAGTTGTGCTGTTTAATGTTATGGAACTTAAAGTTACAATTTAGTTGGTGTTGTTGTGCCATTCTGACAGGCTGATTGTTACAAAACATAAAATCGATAGTACTATAAGCCTGTTGACGTTTTGTAATAATAAAGGTATTATCTTTGCCATTACAGTTCATGATTCAACAGCTTTTACCAATGATTAATAAACGAACTAATCAACATGTTAAGCTTAATTTACATTGGCCAGATATTTCTTTTGTGTTTGTTTAGTTGTTCTCTTAATTTCTTTTTTTTTTCGTTTTCTGGTCCTTCTTGTGACCAATAAAGTTGTTCGGCATCAATCCAACATAATAGAATTAACGGGATTTTTTTAAGTGGTTTTACATTTTAATTATTGTTCCTAGGCATCTGACGATTAAAAACGCCATTCATCGTCAACTGCCCAACCACAATTTCAATTTCAATCAATAAATAATAATAAAAAAATATATACACATAAACGTTTACCCATCAATATTATTGAACACCAACAAGGCAAGGTCAGGGTCGCAGGTGTTGACTCGTCTTTTGATGAAACTTTACGGTCCAACGGATCATGAATTCTTTGCCTAATCCTTATTTGGGTTGTACCTGCAGTACGCAACTCTTTTTTTAAAATACTCAAACCGAATCGAAGTACTACTAAGAAGGGGGCGACAAATTTGTCCATATCCTGCTATAATCATTACCATTACATCCACCAAATTACTAAACGTAATTGTGTAAAGTTAGAATAAGGGTAGTCGACTGCTACTGAAATAAACCTAACGTCGTTTGTTACGACCAACAACAGTAGAAGAGTGGAAATGCCTGGAGTTGAGACCGGAGTGGCAGGTGGCGGCTCCCGTGGTCAGCACTGTATTACCTTCCGACTCCGGGCACTGATTTCATCCACAGTAACAACACACACCTGTCCTGCTACTTCCTCAACTATAAATCCGGTCTGTTAATTTGTTTTTTTTTTTGTAACCAATGTTTAATGTACCTAATTAAATCCTACATTCATTTAAAATCCTGAGCTATATGTGAGAATCATTACTTCTAATCTCTACAATATTGACAGAACTTTTTAATTAAATTCCCGATGGGTATTTGGAACACTAAGAGAAGCTTGTAGTCACAGATGTTATACAATAATTGTAATAGAATCACTAATAGACAGATATTAATTCCAATTTTGATTAAAACCGTAAATATTCCACTCGACTGTTGGTGAAATAAAAACAAAATTTTGTAACGAAATTGTGAACAAAACCAGCGATACAATTAGAAATTATGCTTTATTAAATGAGACCAGTTGAACATGTACACTGATGGCGGTGGCCAATAACTGGATCTGATAAAGGAAAATTGTGCAGTCATACACAAACATACACACATGCACACACACATATCAGGTTGGTTATGTTGGAAAATGACGGTTCGGTTCGTTGCATAGTTTTGCAGTCAGAAAACAGGTCAATTGTTTAATATAAACCGGGAATTGTCACGATCCTGGTTTTGTTGGTTTTTTCTCCTATTTTCACTGTTCTATTGAAAGGACAAATTCAAAATGTGCATTTGGTTTTACTGTCAAAATGTCGGCAAATATTATTATTCACTAGTGCTGGTTGGTCACGAATGAAGAAAGTCACGAAATTTTGTGAACGTGATTCATGCATTGCACTTGAATTGCATTTATAGGTAGATGCATAGATGCACAGATTCATAAGTATAAAATCTAACGGTAATAGATCAAAGCAAACGAAACTAAGATTGTTCACAAACGTATATGAAATAGCACACAAAAGGGTAATTCAAGAGGAAGATTCCTTGTTTTAGTTTCAGGAATTGTAGAAATTTGTGGAAAATATTCAATGTGTATAGTTAATTAGATGTTGCGGATGCTTTTCAAATTAAATACTATAAATTCATAGAGTTGTTCTATTATAACGAATACCTATATCTTGCAGGAAATTCGTGTGATCCTCTTGAGAGTTTCGTCTTTATTTTATGTATTTATAAAAGACGACGGTTTACAACTTTGTTCAGGTAAAAGACTGTCAAAGAAGAAGAGTACATATAAAAGTTATAACAAGTCTGGTAATTATGTCATTAATTCCTGACAAGTTCCTTTGATGTTTATGTAGGTGTTGGGTATACGTTTTTAACAGTATCACAAGGTTATAAATTTGATCAATCGCAAGTTGTTTTGTGCGAGAGAAAAACAACACGGGTGAAACAAACATCATGTAAACGATGAATTATTAAAACGGAAATATAGGCACAAATTTTGTTTACTACCCTATATAAAACATTTAATGGCATATACAACAATAAAAATTCCGCTCTTTTAAGTGCTTTTAGATCAGTCGTATTTTAAGTTGTGATGGTTATTCAATTTGTACCATTTTATTATTTTATCGAGCTACCTACATATATTTATATTAGATATGTCAAATTAATGTACATATTGTTCATTGATTGGGGGGCAAATCTGGTATTTTTAATTTCCTGAAAATTGAGATTAAATTGCATTATTTGCTAATGCCAGTATATCTCCAGTAAATTTTGCTAGTCTATTCGAAATAATACTACAAAAGTTAAAGTTTTGATTAAACAAAGCTACCCTTTAATTAGAAACTTGCGAGCCTGTGTAACATTTTGTTGATTTTGTACTTTCTTAAAAGGAACTTTTCGACTGTATTTTATTACTTCCCGCATAAGCGAAAAATTGTTTAGGATTCAAAGTAATACAAAAGAGTTTCTTCATTGAGTTTTATCGCCATTCTTGTACTTGTATATCATGTTATTAATAATTAACGCGTGAAAAAAGAATTTTAGTTATTTGATTGTTGTTGGTGTATACGATAAAGGGTGATAACTTTATAAATACAACACAGTGTGTTATAATATGAAAGATGGGGAACTAAATTAAAGACTCACGTCATCAATGACAAATTAGTGTCATGCATCATGCAACAAAGACGCTAGCTTGAAAGTAACTAGAAGATGTTAGAGATTAATTACGTATCATAGTGCAGCGAGACTAATTACGACAAATAATTAAACAATTTTTATTCAATTTTTTTTATTTTTACAGATTTTCATTTGACAGAAATCACATCATCTATTTAAACAATGCTGCAATAAATTTCGATTACAGGTATCAATGGAATCAGTTATTCCATTCAAGCACTTGAAGTGGCATTTAATGTTTTTGATCTAACGCTAACAAATTATACAGTGCGATCTATAAAATTTGTGGTCATGTGAGCGTTGACTCGTTTGTTACCCACCTGTCATATTAAGTTTGGTTAATGTTAGTGACATATGGCGCTACTGCAGTAAGCGGTTGAACTATGGTCTATCTCACGAATCATGAGCTAAACGGTCATAAAATTTCGAACTAGTACGAACACTCATTATTGTATCTGTCTTTTTCTAACGCACATATAAAGCCTGGTTACTTCCAATGAAGCACAGAGATTCAAGTTCAGCTGTACGTTCAGTATAAACGAAGGTGTGTAGCAGATGTTTAGGAAGAGACTACCTAGAAGCGTATGTCGGTGATAGTCAAACATAGTCAACCGAGCCAGTGGTTCGACCACATCCCTACCAGCAACATCAATGTTTTGGCTCAGACAGATGTTTTATGACCATTTAGCTCATGATTCGTGAGATAGACTATATCACGCACGCAAGGACATGATTTTGACCATAAATTTTGTAGATCGCACTGTACATACATATAGTAACTACCACTATCGTAACTATTCATTAATTGTATTTCGCATGAATAATCACAAATAGTATAAACATTTAATTGTTTATATAGTTCTCTGAACAGTACGAAATTTACATGATTCTGCATAACATCAACAATAATTCATTTTTTTTTATTGTAGGTACTGTTGAAACATTATACCTATACATCTGAATTACAAATTACTTTGACTAACCAATAAATCAATAATATTAATAGAAGTCTAGAAAATTATAATTTTTGATTAACAGTAAATTTTCTTTCAGTCGTTCTCTTTCAATTAAATTAATTAATCTTGAAATGTAATTTTCGATAGAAAGTGGATGAATTAGTAGAGAAAAATCATCCAATTTGTTCTAAATAGACATAATTAATTTCCAACTGTAATAAGCTCGTTTTTAAATTGCATTACATTGAAAGTATTTAATTGAACATTTTAATTAATCAAAATTAACTAAATTAACGAGGGAAATTCCGAATAGTTCTTGTCAATTCTTTTTAATTTTAATAAATCTCTTTATTAGAATGTGGATATCTTAACAAAATTTGCTAGAATTCTAGTTTAACCATAATCTCTTCATAATTTTTGACCTGACGGCAAAATTTTTCTAGTTAATTTCAACTTTGATCTAATAATAATCAAATTAACTTCGAAACACTGTAATTTGCAATAGAAAATGAATAGTTTACTCAATTACTAAATAAATTAGTTGGACGAAAATTTCTCTCAAATTTACTGAAATATGCTTTTAATAACTACATGTATCTTTCTAGTTAAGAATAGTTTTCAAAACTATACAGAATTCATGTTATATGTATGTGATGTAAAGGCAGAACAACGATCATTGGTCTTTGTATTAACCAGCTTCAAACAACATAATGACCCCATAATAAGCAGACGTGATGCCGGCCGCTTTCGGCACCTGCTTAGTGCCCCTAATAACACCTTATACTATCTTCTGCATCTTCTACATCATCTCAACACAGGACCGGATTTGCAAAAATTTTACGGTAACTCAAAATTCTGTTGATTCAATTTCCATGAGATTTTCTTATAATTACCGACTAATTCAATAAGAACATAAGAGATAAAAAGACAAAATCATTAATCAGGAATCTTTCATTATAAAATATTAATTATATTTAAATTTTTGTTAATGTGTTGAACCTATTTTTCCTTAAATAAAGTCAGCATAACAAGCACTTAACGGTAAAAATGATCAAAACAGAATACGCGCCAACGGACACGTGCAAATTCTAATTAAACGTTACAATTAAATTGTACGGAAAACGTTCTCTGTCAACTTTGACGGTATATAAGTTTAACGTTCTTTTAATATAAAACTTAATTAATAAAAGACATTACGCTCGACTGTATTTTTGAGTTTCAAGAGAAACGTTCAACTAATTATAAAATAAATTAACATGAAAAATATTGAAAGGTGTAGATTAAAAGGCAATACGTGCCTGTACTGGATTGGTATTGTGGCCTTTTTAACACTGAAGTTGTTGTTTACGACAGAGACTGTGGGCCCCCTAATCACGCTTCCTAAAGTCTGATGGCCGTTGTTAACACGATAATCACAATGAATTATAATCAAATAGAGAAAAGTCGAATGACTCCTCTCTACTAGATTCAGGACCTATATCTATAGGCGACTCAACTTGATATTGTTCGTTACAGTTGTTGTTTTTTTTTGTGTGTATGTCCGGACAAGAAAAGGACGAGAATGGCCTTGGCAACCTGGGCGTAACAAGATCTATTAACTTCAATCAACAACTTGAACAAGAAACCCGAAAGCCCGGCTCGAATCCTGTAAGGCTGATACTTCAATGAGATCAAACTGTATTTGAGTTTTTTTTTTTTGTTTTTTAATTAGAAAATTCTCTTCCGATTACAAGCTTTTAGTTATATCGTGTACAAACGTATAATGTTGATTTTTGCTTGATCCTACAATTAGTGATAATGGGTTTCTCTTAAGTTTCTCAACTGGGTTGTATAATGTTCAAATATACGTAGTTAATGAAATCAACAACATTGATAATGAAACTGGATCTGATCAAACAACGTCATATCTTCCTGATTTCCAACAATAAATCGTTTGTTATTGAACTGAGTAACTGAGCAACCATACAAAGTAAACCGCTCTGTCTTTCTGCATTGTTTCTGCCTGTTTACCAATCTTGTTGTTGTTGTTGTTGTCGTTGTTGTTGTTGTTGCTGCTGTTGTTACCGGTCTCCGAAACGATGTTTTATATGATGCGGAATTGCTTCGTATAGCATTTTATTAAAGTGTAGAACGACGAGCTATAATTTTGTCAAGACAAACGACCAATTATTGTAGCTGTGGTAGAGTGACGAACATCATTTTAAGTCGCCAAAATTGGCCACAATAAAACTAAATTGCCTAGCACTGTTTGATTGTTACGTAAATAATTGGATTTTTCAACAAATTGTATTGTTATTTATCTTACAATATACAGGGTGACCAAGGATTATTTGATGACATTAAAACGGCTACTAGCTCGTAAATACATTCAAAACAACTTGGGTAATACCATATGGACGAGTGCGCTCTTGTTTCGGCGAAAAAGAATGGGCTAAAATTTTCTTACGAAAATTTGTTCGTTTGAGAACCATTGGAATCCAGCTTATAATTAGAATGAATCAAGAACTATAGTCGAGGCGCCCGCTTTGTTCCCATTTTGCATCAAGAGCCGACCTTCCGTACGTCTATTTTAAAGGAAGCATTATGACTTACATTAGCTACAAGTGACACAATATATTATGACTCATTGCATATCGCTAGAGGATGAGGTTTGAGATGCAGTGGTAAGCAAAATGTGGCACGTGAATGGCAATGGGATCAAACATGTTTTTTGAAGTTTTCACGGATCGGATATGAATGGTGGATTGTTTGACAATCACAGAGTGGTTTGCCTAATTCAAACTGGGTACAAGTGAGCGTCTTGGCTATAGGTATTAGTTATATGTTGTAGATAAGTTAACAAACATAGGTGATTCTGCAATACATGTTGTCGTGGACTTTCCTTTATCTCGAGTTCGAAAAAAATCATTAACACATCCTTATGGCAGGTCAGTGCCTCTCAAACCACCTCCCACTTGGGTATAAAGCTTTTTTCACTTTGGCAGCTCTCACTACTATCTTTCAACGCTGTTGTAAGGTCTGTTCCAACTAGAATCCACAACTAAGTATCAGAAAAGTCCGAAACACTCAGACACGTGCGCAAATGAGTTTAAAACGCTCAAACTAGACTATCTGCGCATGCCTCGGTCTATTTCGGACTTTCCTGATAGTTTTGGATTCTAGTTGGAACAGACCTATCATCATCAAACAAATCACTTTGTATGCAAAGAAAAGTTGTCAAGAATTTTTACATTTTTAATTGGAAATTAATGCGTCTTTTTTAAAAAACTTGTTTAGCATTTAGAACTGAAAACAACAACGTTAAAATCTATTAATTTAGCATCAAAATTAACAATTTCCATAACAAAATCAATAAAATGTCTCATTTAGAACAATTATAATATAATACAACTTCTGAAAATCATTAAATTTAATTAAATTAGTAAATCACGATTTTCGTTGGTGTTTTTTTTTTCACTGTATTAGTTGATTTAATTTATACAAACTAATATCATTTGCCTGCGGTTGAGATTTTTCATTCAAACATGGCCGATTATAAACATGTTTAATTAACAGCACCATTTCTAGCTGTATGTAAATTAAAATCAGGGATATTTATTTATTTATTAAAATCAAGAATATTTACATATAAATATAGGGTACTGGATGTTTATATTAGTGTGTATTCAAATCTATATAAAGTTGTAATTATTTACAACTGATAGGATCATTTTCCTTTTTCATTCAACTATCGAATCAGGGAAAGGAAAATTTATGTTTTCAATATTTACCGATCGATATCCAGGAATTAGTTGGAAATTTAATAAAATTTCCGTGGTGCGATTTTTAAATCTTTTTGTGTTCGTCTTTTTTTTTATATTGAATTGACACAGTTAATTGCTTGGTGCAGATGACAGATTTAAAGACTTGTTGACGTTCATTTGCCGCCTATGAAGCCTTGAACAGGAAATGCTGTCATCTGGGGCGAAAACGTGTTTCTGGAAATGTTTTTCAGTAAAAAAAATTTTCATAAAATATTTTTATCTCGTTTTTTATTAGCTCAATTTTCGGTGGGTATAGTAACAATAAGTTTCCTTTAGGACTTAATTAATTTAATTGCAGTGACAATTGGAGTCAACATAGAAAACGTTTTAAGGTAGAGGCAAAGGAATGCGCCCCTCATAAGACCATCTGTTCAACGGTTGCGTATAATTTTTCCATTTTCGAACTTTCTTCGGCAATATAACACACTTAATGGTAACAAACGTTAGTTTAATTGGGACTGGTTTTGGTCCAAATAGGTAGGAAACACCAAATGGCATATAGTCAAGAATTGGCGATAAAATCAGAAATCACCAAGAATTATGTGAATTATAAAACCCCTATAATCGCTCCCCGTTTTTTGTTTTTTTATTCTATTTCTCTTCTTATAAGTGTCGAAATTCGAAAATAGAATCTTAATGGGAGGTAGAGTTTTCGTTGATTGCTTTCCAGTTAAAGAAGCATGATCTTTATTGAGAGAGTCAAAAGCTAAAAACTTGTATGCTAATGATAACCGGCCAGTTAATTAAAAATATCTTGTAGACATTTAATCCGTTTTAACATTTACTATTTATGTTTGTTCATTAATCAATGAGTGGCCAAACTGGCACCGATGATTTATGAAGTTCGGCCATTACTACCAACATTTTCTTTTTCCATTCAATGATTGGTGTGTCGTCAATGAAGCGAGTGCATTAATGTAATGAATTTATGAAAGTTAATTGCAGCATAAATACGTCAATTAGGTACATAGTTTAATTTTGATTATAGATTTTAATTGAGTCTCTGTTGATTTCCCTTCGTAACACAAAAAAAAATGTAAAATATAATTAACGATATTTTAGAAGAGAAAACTTTTTCATAAATTGATCCAACACGGTTTCTCATTTTTCAAATTACAACAACCATACCATATTTCTCTCCACTCTTGGAAGTAAAAAAAAGGCGCTCTTTAAAATTATGTTAATAGCAGGAACTTGGAGAATTCATTACCTTAGCAGGTAAGACGCATATCTTACATTAATTATAATTAAAGGCGCCATTCCGGGCGCTCATTTGGCTAATAAATTGCTCTTAAGCAATTAATATAAATCCGATAATTTAAATAAGATCCGGGGGCGGTATACCTGTTTGTTGTTTGTTTCGTTGTTGTGTCGTGTTCAGATTTAATCATCGTACTATCGTACTATCTAAAAGACTATCGTTTTAATCGTTACATGCTTAAAAATAAAACGAAGAAAAAAATATTAAATTTTTGGTCGAATTAAAAATACATTTCGACTGTAAAGAAAATTAAAAACAAGGGTCGAACTAAATAAGTTTCTTGTTATATTTCGTTCTCTCGTTAGTGAAAGAATAATGACCGGAAACGACTAGTCTGTTTTAGAATTATGATGGGGCTTAGAAATGGTCTGTACCGAATATATTTTAGCACATTGTGGAGGACGAAATGACTGGTAAATGGGCGTATATTTTAGGTGGAGCTTCACCTGACCACTACAGCGGAAATCGAGCGCCATTCAAAAAATTATCAGACAGAAACATGATCCAAAAAATGTTGAACATCGTTCTTTTTTTAATTATAATAATAATTAAATCGAAAAAAATCTATTTACACACAGTATAAAACTAATTACAAGGAGCCTTAATTTATATTATAGAATGTAATTAGGAATATTTTCAGCAGCAATATCACAATAAAGAGGCCAATTGGCACCAGTAATGTTGCTCAAGACAATAATGCTTAATTTGTTGGCTGGTTATAATTTGTTGTCTAAAAAGACCAAATATCCTGACAAATCAATACCACAATTTCATTTGTGAAATTAATTCATCGATAAAGTCGTCTTGGTTTTGATCATGATGATGATGACATAAATTTTGTTCGATTTGTAAAAAGGTAATTTCTTAAACTGATGGAAATAAGTTCGTTTCCGGCATTCCGATTTCGATCAGATCCGTATAGTAGAAGATTGAGTAACATGCTCGTTTAAAATCAACCATTAGACCAGTTTCCTGTTTGCTTTCCGCGTCCAGTTTGCTGAATCACTTATTTCCTCGACAACGACGACGACGACGAGGACGAGGACGAGGACGATAAGAAGGATCGGTAGCATGTTAAAGGCTCGTTCGTATATACTATATAGTATATACAGGCAGAATTGAAGTGGAGGAGGCTTGAATAAATCGAAAACCACCTATTTGGTAGAAATTCATCGTTGTTCGGTTGAGTTTGCTTTGACTGTGTGTGTATTAAGATCGAACCATCTAATATTATTCAGATTTAGATTCTCTCGGATAGAGTTAAGTCGACCGTGTACTACATTTCGTCTACGTTTGAGTTATTTCAAATAATTATTACAATCGTATAGAGAGAGAAATGTTTGTTGAAATGATGAATGAGATTTTTTTCTAATAAGTAGACCTTTTTTTTGTAACTAGTAACATTCAATTTGTACATAGTTTGCAAATATAGAACTAGAGCTACCATTTGGTAGAAAATTAAAACTATTCATTCCTGTTGGAATGTTGGACAGGCAAATTGCATAGCACAGTTGGAGGCAAATATAACGCCCCCCATTTGCTATATAGTGTTCTTTAAAATTATTTAATTAAATTTCAACGAAACAATAACAACAACCTTTTGCAATGGCTTTGAAAATAGAAAAACTTGCCCACAGCATAACCAGAAATTTTATTACCTAACATTTACTTGATTATGTGAAACAGCAAGTATGCACACAGTCTTATCATTTTGTATAATAAAAGTGGCGAAAAATATATGAAACCTTTAACTTTTACAACCTATTATTTTCATTATATAGTTCTTTTCATAATATTAAAATAGCAAGTTATATAAATTGATTACATATGTTTTAATTAACTAAAATTTCACAACATTACTCTGCTAATATCCTACCTATATTTCAATTAGCTGAAAACTGAAAAACGAAATGGGAGTGTTATTAGTTAATTAAATATGAAACATTGTCAATTTTTTCATAATAATTTAGAACAAATAACACTGCAGTATGTATGTACAATAATTAAACTTTATCAGGTTGCAGATTATTATACATCAAAAGAGTGACTGTAGCTTTGCTGTTTCACTTTTATGATTTCACATTATTTCTGACTGAAAATGTGGCTTCGCTTTTTGCTTGAAAACTCTTGACACACTTTATTTACCTAATAACATAATAATATTGTTTCACGACTACCTCAAGTTTACGTTGGAATGACAATAGAACTCTATGATATCTAGACATCTCTCATTTCACAGAAGCCAAGATAACTGTAGTTTACTTTTAACTACAATATCTTTACTTCTTATGGTATAATACCTACTACTAGAAGAGAACGGTTGCCATTCGTTTTGTTGTTATTTTCAAATAATATTATAATAAACATGAATGGACTACATGCAAACAAGTTTAATCATAAACACCCACCCATCTAGTGAAATTATGGCCAAAATTAAAGCCAACAAACTTCCACTTGGACCTGTTTATGGTTAGATGTTAATGTGTTAAAATTTAAAAAGACCTACTACCAAAAATAGGCTGTTTTTCGGTATAAAAAAACGTGCTAAAAGGGTGCACAACATCATTTCACTCTTCATATGTATCTCTGAAAGGATACTAAAAAAAATATTTAATTAGACAAAATTTTTATATACATATCACGGTTAATCCTGCATATAGGTAGGCGTCATATTTTGATATGTAGTATATATAATTTTTCACCGGATTTATTCATTCCAACATAAATTTATCGAAATAAACACTAAAAGGAAAAGTGTGTTACAGGATTTGCATATATGATTTCCTGTGAGTTGTGGTGCGTACCGCTTAAATCACACTTAAAAAATTGCGATAAAAGGATTTACGATTTCAAGAGAACGACAATGTTGTTGTGCCGTTAAAAATCGTCTGTCATTCCAGAATAATGATGATGCCTTATAAAGCGACAATTTAAGCATCATATTTGTATAGTAAAGTCAAGATAATCAGGGTATTCACAACTGCCCTCCTATTTCTATAAGACCTCGTATGTCGTATTTCCAGTAGGTGGGGGAAATAGCCAAGGTCTCGTAGATGAGAGTAGCGTTGAGGCATGTTTTCTCAACTTCGTATCTTGAACAGCTGTGAACAACTGCAAATGACATGCGTGCCGTCTCTCTATCTCATCATATGGGGCGTTCACAAGTCGTAGACATAGTGTCTGATATTTATATGCACGCGTACGAATACAAGCAGGCATCATGTGAATACCCTTAATATCATCCAAATAAAGAATATTTTACTAAATTGCCAAAAATTAGGTGAGATCATGACATATTATCATTTAATAATCGGTTCCGGTCATTATTTCAATCTGATTTTCAAAAGGATGACAACAATTTGTAAATAACTTGTCCCGAAACTGTTCCAACAAAGCCGTAATTCATGACAGTTTTATTTGCATATCGTTAATTCGTAAATAATGGTTCGGTAAATCTTTCAGGTAGTAGAGATCCCACGTGGTAATTCTTTTATTTTCTGTTTCAGGCACATATATTTCTTTTTTACCGCATTTATCGAATTGATGTCGATAAATTTTGTTGATTAATGTAAACAACAGGAATAATTGGTCGATCATGGTAATTGACTGAACAATTTGGAAAGCAAGTCGAGAGAAAAAATTAGAAAATTCCACATCATTTATTGTTGATTATCCATACACACCCTGAAATTAGGAGAAAAATAATCTAAAAAAAATTACTGAAGGATAAATAATTTCCATTTATAAACACAACCTCTTCAGTTAATTTTCAAGTAGTAGACGTTCATTTCTTGACATCTCTTAGTTCATTTATTAGTCTTCGACTTTTTGGTGTTGTTCATAATTAATATACGAGCTAACAAATCGATTTCGCTTCTGATGAAATTTAATTATCTGTTCGCAGTAACGTTTGGTTAACAAGCCGAAAATACTTAACGTTGTTGACTGTAGTTAATAGTAATACCCTGAAGATAGAATTGGTGGGAATATTTCGTCTCATCTTCATTGAAATATTCGGAATGGATATAGAGCTTAATGGGATCATATCGTACACTAATAGTAACAATAATACCAGTCTATATGTGATGAGAAATTCATCATGCTATATACTTTAGCCTTAGAAACTGGTAGTGAGAGAGAACAAATCAAGCAGATGAATTATTCGTGAACAAACCATAATCCTCTACGATTAGGATTAATTTTCCAGAAACTGTTGTTGTAGTAGTTTATCGTTAGAAATTTATATTCCAAATCTAAATATTACCGAAATATCAGTTGTGTTACATTATTATTATGTTGACTTTAATTAAAATATCAAAATATGATAAACTTTTCTGTGTATCAGAATTATGTCGTTATATTGGTTAAATAATAATAATTAATCACTGATGGGCGAAAGGGCAGTTGACACAACTTCATATTACTACCATTAGTTAATTACATTAATTGATGTGCGGCTCGTCATTCGCCTGAAGCCGTAAGGGATTCGAATATCTACTCTCTAGTGCAAGTCATGTTAGAACAATTACCATATCACCAGAATGCCACAATTTACTCGATAATTATTATCTAACTTTCGAAAGTTTCAACCATCTCCTACTAGAAATTTGTAGAAATTTTTCATATCAAAATTGATATGCTTACTTGCAAGCTGTCTGTCTCTCGATTAATGTTTAAAATAAATGTTTTTATGGCCTGAAGAGGTCATCTCACTATAATATCGACACATTTTTCATCATTATTGAACATATTCGATTTATTTTAAAAAATGAGTATGGAACAGTGGCGTCAATCATAGTTGAACATTGCTAGTGCATTAAACCCTTTCACAGTCACTGATCAAGATTGGATAGTAAATCTGTATATATAGTTGAGGTTCAATAGTGACATGGGAGCTCATTACTGTTCTGATGGACATCATATGTCTCTCTCTTCTCTCCCATTCCCAAAACTAGAACTGTCAGACATCTCTAATGACCATTCTAATTTCTAACTACTCTGATTAATCTACAGGAAATTTATTACCTTTATGTGTACACATACACACGTGTCCAATCTATAAATGTGTACAACATAGTTGGAAATTGTACCTACCTGATGAAATTTTAGATAAATAGTTGAGAGTCTTGTAACGTATGCCCGATGTTTGTTTGCTAATACTTGATGGGATAAGATTAATAACTACATCAAGTTGTTGGGTTTTTTCTTTTTCGTTATTTTTAATTTTACTCGTTTGTTTATAACATTACATGAAATTGGATCCATTTGAATCACTTTTTGGAAAAACACATTTATTCTAATTAAATTAATGATCAACACGATAAAGGATGTCTATTTATGTTCATCTGTCCAGTTAGATAAATGAAACTTAGCATACGTTTTAATCCTTCAAGTGTAAAATTACCGTTTTAACAGTTCAAGAGCAAAAAAAAAAATACAAATCTTATTTTAATTACTGGATATTCCTGTATAACAAATAATCTATTTGATGAATATCTATCGAAATTTCTATTCGAATAAGAAACTCCACAAGGTAATCATTTACATGTTGACCATTCCTGATTAAGTGATCGTATTGAATTTATAAACAGGTGCAATTTGAATTTAATTGATGCCTAAATGTTTGAACGGATCAAGCCTTTAATTCACTAGTATTCTATACATAAACTAAACTATGTCTTTAGATGTTTCACTAGAGCAAATTCTCCTTCTCGTTTTGTCTGTGAATTCACTTCAAATTTAGATTCAGAGTTTGTATTTAGTTTACCATCAAGTAATATCAAAGCAATTATAAAGTTCCATCAGCTAGATATTTTACATGTAGCAATGTTTTGGATTGCAGTTCGAAGTTTACAAGCCCAAATATATATATTCAACTTTCTCTAACTCTAACTCTAACTCAATAATACAAATGAGAATGTATATGGGCCCCAAGATTATTATTTCATCGGTACGTTGTGTGTGTGGAATTGGCTAGCATTGCAGATTGAAGATTTTTAAAT
This sequence comes from Iselma pallidipennis, assembly GCA_037464855.1. Taxonomy (NCBI): domain Eukaryota; kingdom Metazoa; phylum Arthropoda; class Insecta; order Coleoptera; family Meloidae; genus Iselma; species Iselma pallidipennis. The sequence goes on along the minus strand of JAZBHA010000303.1, from coordinate 53,772 downwards.
GCCAACTACAAAATCACCAAGTTACTTGGCAAAGTAAAGATGAAGTGAAATAAATTGCCTAGTCTATAATTTCAAAGTTTCTTCACTAAAAACTTTCGGATTGCCTAAAATTCCCGAGAGATATCCGACAGTCAATAGACTATTAACGTAATCAGAGTCAACGAATCATTTCTCTGTAGCCGAACTCAAGGAATAATGTAAAATCATTCATCAGATTTTACGTTTTATGAATTATAAACGATACAAATTACGTTGTAAACGTCAAATAAAACCTTAAAGATGAAAACTGTTTTGATGAAATATTAATTATTAGTGGTGCTTTTACAATTTAACTTTGTTGAGGGGGAGTTTGATGTATTTGAGTATTCGAATAGGAAATTGACTGTTTGTCTTTAGAACACAGTCTCGAAATTTACGACCATTTTCAAGTAATTTACCGGTAGTTTACAATATATGATACATCTAGGTATAGAATAAAAGCTGACATCTCCGGCCCACTTCACCTTGCCATAAACAACACTCAACATCCACTTGCAAAGTACAAAGATTCCATCTTGCATTTCGCCCTCTTCACGTCAACACATTGTCACATTGTCTTTATACTAGCTTGAATAAAGTTTTAAAATGAGCGTGATATAAAAGTAAACAAGTTAGAACGTTTCTAAGGAACCATTCTTCTTTGTCATTCCGAGAGCGAGATTTCCGTAATTCTATTATCCGTATTCAGTCCGCGCCTCTTCTGGAAACATATTCAGCATAAATATAGTTCCCGTTTGATTCCCATAGGACTTTGTAGGGCGGCTGCTACAGCTACGGTCGAGACCTGCCCAAATTTTCAATTCGCAATTATCGAATGCAGAAATTTCTTGATTATAGACCAGGAACGGACTGTTACCGTATTAAAAAAATGGGGGAAGAAGACTACGTACAAAGAAAAAGCATTTTTAAAAGCGATTTTGCCATACTACGTTGTGTTGCGACGAGCAGTAATTAAGGCCCTTCATAAATTATTTGTAATGAATTGTATATTCCGGGAACCTAATGTAATAACTGCAAATTTTAGAATAAAAGTGAAATGTTCAAAATTACTTGAATTTTCCAAAACGCCCATTGATTCTGATCTGTAGAATAATCTGGTAATAGGCATGTTTCTCCGGTAAAATTAACTCAAAGGCTCTAAAATAACCAAAACTCTTGCAAAATAACAATTTTTGGCTCAAAAATTTCTTTGCTTGATGTAGATTTCATTATAAGTTTATATAAAAAAGCCTTCAGTATGTTGGAATTCATCATTACTATCCTATCTTTATAGCACAAATCAGATAACTCATATCAAAGGCGTCCAACATAGACAAGGTATATGGTGGTTATTGACAAGGCCCCTATACATTGGTAATTTGTAATCGCTCATGCATACCAATGTATCCGGCCTGTGAATGAAGGACCATATTTCACAGCAATCTGCAAAGTTTCAGCCTCAGATGCCCAATTTACGATCGACCGATGTCCATCCACCTCGAACATCAAGCATAAATCACCATAGAAGTTGACCTGTATTAGTCTATTGTTGTCACCACAATTTCAGACTGATAAACTTTAAAATTGTAATTGTATTTCATTACTCAAAATTAAGTATTAAAGGACCAAATAAAAGGATATCTTGGGAAAACAAAATAATACAGGCGCCACCGTCACGAAATCAACAGGAGAAATTAATTTCGAACGAATATTGTCTTCCTGAAGAAAAAAAAAATTTTCGTACGAAAATTGTTTGTATTATACTCGTATAAATTTCTTTTTCCTTTCCCATTATTATCAACAGTCATCGAGAGAGAGAGAAGGGAACTTATGTATTTTAATAAAGTTAATTTCGCTAGCAAACACAACGTCCTTCTATATAAAGATTTAATAAATTTCAATCAATATTTACTACAAAATTAATTTGCCTCAACAAGATTTTAGGCTACCAGTAGAATAAATAATTTTACGCTTACTTTACTAAATTTCAAACGGAAATTTAAAGCTGCCGGCATCACCTCCTTAGGGAATCAATGTGCCAATCAAATTAGTTGCCAATAAGTCCCTTCTATATTAAGTCGTGTATATAGAAAGAAAAGGGGATGGTATAGTAACTGACTTGTAATGATTCGAGACGCTTTATTTACTGTTGGTTGAACTAAACGACTAACACACAAAAGAAAAAAAAAGATTTCAAGTTTTTAACTTGAATATCATTCCTGAATTAACTACATTTTAATTAAATCTTTAATTATCGTTTAGCTGTATTGACTGTGTTGGTGTAACAGCTTAAACGGAAAATTCGACAATACCTTCTGTAATACAGATTTTATAGGGGGAAGCTTGAATAAAGACGTTGCCATAGTTTCGTTAAGTATATTTTTCTCGTATCTACTTTTTTTTTCAAAATTATAGCCAATCAAAACCTTATTGAAAGTGTCAGAAGCAGCGAAATTCTTATTATCTACTTATTTATTTCTATTTCTTGATTCAAGAATCTAGATTCCATTTTCGTTTATAGATCAATTTCAATGAAACATTCATTCATATACAGACTTTTAAATTAAATTTCCAGCAAAAAGTCCTTTTTCCTCCTCTTTTACATCTTTATAAATATGCATATTGTTTGAAAATCAATATAAAAATAGCAAAAAATTAGATTCTCCTATTTATTAAATACCCTTTTTTAGCATTTTTGTTTTTGTAATTCGATAACAGCATAAAAAATTTAATTAAAAGTTTAATAGTAAATCTGAGGTGCACAATTACATGTTTTCCTTCTAATTAGTAATACAAAGTAAAGGAAATTTGATGGAAATCTGTAAATTATACTAATTTTTTACCCCCTTTCGAGGGTAATTCATACATAGGCGACTACGCGGCTGCAAGGCGGTGACTGCGCATGGGCTATGTCGTCTATTTTAGAATAGAAATATTTCACTTTCATAAAATATATTGAAGCACATAGGAGACCGGGCGGCGGCTGTGATGTGATGTTGTCGTTTTCAAAGTGACACTGCAGCCACACGGTTTTGCTTCCTATGTGTGAATCGCCATGGGAGCCATTTCTTCGTTTTCAGAAATCTTGGAATCATATTTTCTTAATATTAGAGACTTTGTACTAATTTGTGCCATATACAGACCCATTGCACAGTCCCCTATGTATGAATTATCCTTTATGAGTGAAACAGGAGTCGTCTCGAATGCGGAACCCACTACTTATTTCTGATAGTTACAATTTTGAGTAATTAAAGTCATTTAAATGCAAATTAATAATAGAAACCATCTCGTATGTAGTTATAATCATAAAGTACGATGAAAGCATTTATTGAGATTCAGGAATTACCTTCAAAATTATCTTTCAGGAATTCTATAACTCTCTAACACTGAAAACCTGAAAATCTACTATACGCTTTTCATGTATGTAGTTCTATCTCATTTTATTATATAATAAAATCAACCCCCTATGACAGAATAATTTGAATGTTGCAACCAGAGCTTATGTAATCCAATATTGCAAAACTTAGAATCGTCCTGAAATTAGTTTAACCGAATGGTGTAATGCATTAATGGTTGTTGTTAGTTGTTACTGCCACGATTGCAGTAGAACTAATCAAAAGCACTGTCATCTCCTTACATATGCATATGTAATATTTTGTTGGAGCATGAAATATTCAAATCGTTACCAGAAGTTGATGAATAAAATTAGATTTCTTCTTCAAGACTAATTTTCCTATTGTAAAGTAGTTTTTGGTATGTTATGAGGAATGGGGAAAACTCAATCAAATAAATTTTATAGTTTAAACTTAGTTGCACTTACCTACTATTTTTAATTCAGTTAACGAAGAAATCCGTTTCTAGACTAACGTCTACCAGATTTTCTAACCGATTTAACTTGATGCCAGATCTAGAATGTAAATCCAACACTATCATATCGTACAACATAATACTATAATAAACATTATACATAGGGAAATAATTTTATTTCAGTCCTTTACATAAATTTCTAGCTACACGAGAAGATATTGTGTGATATTCTAGTTTAAATTAAATTTTAACCAACGTACTTCACCTCTGATTTATTTCTTGTTTAGTGGTGATTTTTAAAAAAATTTTAATTATCGCCCTTTTTACCACCTGTTTGACAGATTATAAAGTGGAAACACACACACACACACACAAAAATTTCAACTTTGATCCCTAATACTTATTACTCTGTTTTCACTAATTAAAGCCTATGGAATGAGGGGGAGGGGGGCAACTGGATCAGCCCTTAGGGTTGGCCTTTGATAACGATTTTTCATTACATTTGAGTGCCTCAGCGGTGACTGATTGTCAGGCGTTTTTTCAAACACTGTCGAATCTGATTAAATTGGATAGTCTGCCCATTACTGTTATTAAAGGTTATATGTGGATATAAGATTTTATTCGATATCATCTCTGATTATATCGACACTCGACTAAGGAAAACTTTCTTTGTGTGAAGCAGTCATTGCCAAGTGTCACTCCTAGTTTCTCAAATAGAATGAGATCGTTGATAACCACCACCATATAATTAAATTTGTTCAATATTAGAAATGGAAATTGTCCTGATTCAGACTTCTGTAATCTAGATGATAATCTAAAATTTACGAAATATATAAAATAAAATAAGAGAAAAGAATGAAACAAAACCTGCAATGTACCTACTCTCTTTTTTAAATAATTTGTGACAATGAAATATAGAAACGTAATTTCATATTCAAACTTCATGAATTTTTGAAATTCATTTCGTAGAGAATTAAAAAGATAAAAGTAATTTTTATAAAACTTTAATTTTACATGGCAGATAGAGCCTTATTTTCAAATTAAACGTCCATCTACATGGTGATTACGGTAGACTTAGATATGGGAAGTTATATATCAGGAATAATCCTCTTAAACAAAGTTGCCTTTTTAGAAAACTAGACTTTTGGTCCGATTAGAGGAGATTATCCCGAAATTCTGTAAAAACCCTTCAACCAGTATGTTTAAATTTAAATTGTTGAGATCGACTTTTTACTACACAGCTCCCTGTTTGGCAGATTAACCTGTGAATTCTATATCTGCGATAGAAAAAAAAACATCATTTGTACTTAATGTTGAAGTAATTTCACCATTGTTAACTTTTCAACATTTCTACGAAATTCCCGCATGTCGTTAGAAGTTCTCGACAAATAACCTTCTCGTTCCCCAACTTTATTTTCATTATTTAGTACGAGAAGAAATCGCCCCCGAGCTTGTACACACACACCTAAGAACAATCAACTTTGGCCACCCTCCACCATCGTCCTGCTACAACCCTCGCCCCAGCTTTTATTACATTCCTTCTCACGTCAAAGCCAACTACACTAAAAGGTAACATACCGTACAAATTCCCCACGATACATCATTTCTTTCAGCCCTTGACGCACACTTTTTAGCTGCACACACACACACACACACACTAACATGCACACATGAGGGGTTTCTGCCAAAAAAAGAGTGTTGATTTGCTCCTGTGTCTCATAACATGTATAGGGACCAAGTCCCTTACTAGTAATCGTATGTGGTGGTAACTTTGTTCATCACTCGTATCACGATCCATCCCTAGGGATCTGTTGGGATGCGCATGTTCCCTTGAATATTATCTTGGGACTTGAAGGCTCCCGATGGATTGCTCACGCTAAGGTTTTTCTTAATGCCAACTGTGAAAAATCTCTTGCTACTCTATATCGGTGTTGTCAAGACACAGTTATTTGACGATTTTCAATTGTCCTAGAAATACAATTTCTATTACAATAGAAACAAATAAAAAAAAATTGAATTCTCTCCTTGACGCTCAATCTTCTCGTCACATCTATCTAGTCATCAAATTTGTTGCTGCCGGTATAATTTAAGGAATATTATCAGAGATTCTTGTCGGGATCAGAAAGCGAAAGAGCTTTAAACGAAACGAACGATATCAATCATTTATATGTCCGAACTTGGATTAGTCTGATTGAATCATAACTAATGATATCGAGGATTACTGGTTTTAAGTCGTTTGACAACCGGCTGCACAATGACGGCCAGTTCATACATACATCATGGTTTTGTTTGACTTGTTTTCTTTTTAATTTACAAATATTTTATGTCTGACGCAGTAGTTTAAACTGAACGTGATGAAGTCCTGAAACGTTCCTGCAGGCTTTTTTCTGGAGGTAGAACAGAACCGTAACAGACTAATGCAATAACGACAACGTTTGCAAAAATTGATATTTTGTCTTCTCCATTTGTGGAAAACATTGTTGAAATTACTATATTTTGAATTTCAAATAGGTTATCAAGAATATGACGACTCATACAAAGTTATTACGTTTCCCAATCAACCACAGATCATGATATAAATCTGTATCGTCGACTAGATCCATCTTCCGATGCAAATGAGTAGTCGTTTTAAATGCGACAGCAAGATTACTATCGAATAAAACTGGACAGGTCAGATTCTTATTTCACGGACCTAAAACTACTGAAACATTCACACGGCTTGAATTCAGGAAGTCAAATAGTCCATTACATGAGATTTTTTTCGTTCCCTTTTATTTCTCTCCTTCTTTTGAGTCTATTGTAAGCAGCAGTAAAAGTGAACATTTTCCACAAAATCCCTGCAAATGTTTCCGACTATTTACTGATTAAATTCACAAAATTCGTTGGAACGGTGGCTTTTTTTTGATATTATTGAATGTTATTTATTAAAGAAACAACAACAATCGTTAAATATAATTAGAATTTGTTCGAACCCTCCTTGAAATGGTCGTTAATAAAATTCTAAATTATGGAGACGTATGCATTTATGACAATATAAAATTTCAAATTGAGACAAAAACCTAGTAAAATTTTATCCGAACTCATAAAAAGTCCAATAAAAAATTAATTATGTATTCTGCAAATTGAAACAGGGATATGGTTGGTTGGTGTTGTTAAGCCCTCCCTTTCCTTTTTTCCCGTTGTAGTCCGCCTCTGGAAAACAGTAAAGTGGCCTTTGTGCAATTTTGATGAGAGACCAGCCGCAATGGAAGCGAGCACACGCAATTTGTTTTTCTGTTTTTATGTCCATCTTTATTACATCTACGCAGCATCTGTTTTGTCCCAAAAATTGTATGTATGTATGTTTATAAGTGTTGAAAAAGGACTTTTGTCAATATTAAACTTGTGTGTTGAATAAAGATAAACCGATTCGGTTGTATTGGAAAAAACTTCATGTCCAGTTCAAATGGAATAGAGAGAGTATCCTATCTACCGGAAATGAGAGATACCAGCAATGTTTACCGGACTCTTATGGCCAACGAATTTGACTCATCAATATCGCACATGCACGGAATGCTGTTTAGGTTGATATGTTAACATTTGCTCGATCATAACATTTATTTCACCGTTCTGTCAGTTGGTTGATTTTACGGTGTCTATTTGTTTGTGATTTAGATTGAACATCATTTTTTTTTAATTTTATACCCAATAAAAAAGACTAAAAATTATGAAATTTGCATTGCACAGAATGAAATGCAAGATTTAGTGATATTTATTAACACTACCACACTTTCATTAAAGCTTGGCGTATAAAATTAACTAGAGCCGTTTTTTCGCGACGCAGCGTATTCATGTAAGTATTTGAAGCCCATTGTTGAACTGTCATTAATTTGTGGAATTCAAACACATCAAGGAAATGCAATTAGTTTGAATTCTTGTGACTACTTCACTTTGCACTGAAGATTGTATTCAAATCATACCACTGGCAAGTGTTTGAATACAAGTGAGAATTAAGTCTTCTTCACACCAAAGGCGATTTTTCGTTGTCGCTGCGGCAACATGTATAGCTTGAGATTTGGAATCCATGACGATAAAGGAAGAAAGTTGTCGTTGTCGCATGCGGCAACCAAAAATCGCATTGGTGTGAAGGAAGTATCATTCAAATCATTCGCTGTATGTCGTCACTGTTGTGCCGCGGAAATGCAAGTTGAACCCGTTTAAACTGCATTAGCCGCCAAAAAAACGCAAGTTGTATCCTGAAATTCTGTTATTGCCTTTTAAATAAAAGTTTTAGAATTTTTAACTTACCAATTACGTCTATTCATACGTTATTAGCTGAAAATACTGTACTATCGTTCGATACTGTGGAGTAAAAAATTGAATTATTCCCTTCTATCTGGTATTCAATAAGTCGCCCTTTCAAAAATATATTTCATCGACATTATGACAAATTTAGATTTATTTGTATTCTTAGAAATGTTATTGGAATACCATATACATACAGCTGCTGATAGATTAGTTTTATAATTTCTCTTTAAAAAAAACCCTAAGGATCTTCGATACAAATCCCTTAATATTATTCCCCTAATAATTTTGAGGAGCTCATCATATTTCATTTCGTATTATATGACTGATACAGCACCATATCGTCATTTCTCGTGCACTGTTTTCTTTTGATAAATTAAATTAAAACACAAAATGGCTGTCTGTCGTCGTGTAGTAATTTTGTCTTTTTTCCTCCTTATTTTATTTCTTCAATAAAATGCTGGATTCCAGTCAGATATGAAGGAAATGATGAAGTTTATGTAACACTTGACCAACCTTTCCTATTCTAGAAATATAATCCAATGACGTTGGTTATCACCAATATGTAGCACACATGTGTCTATGTATTAGAAAATTCATACTAGATGATTTGATTAAAATCTGAAATACCGGCAATTTGTCCCTTTATTCGTAACCCTATTGTTCTGGCTTAAACAAATCAGACCCATATCAAGACGATTCTCGGTCATCTATGAATGATTCCTATCTAGTCTGTTGCAGCTTAAATCTAATTCCACACATTAGTGGTCAGTCTTCCGATCTGTATCCCTAACAAACGTTGCCCTTGTCAATCAATTCCACAGTCCTATACTAGATGGTTTAAAGGGGGTTTTCTTGTCGCTACTGCAGCCACCCTATTTAATGTCTAGGGACACATTCGAATTTAAACGTCGTTAAAGCGAATGTAATTAATTTTTTTTCTCTTCTTTCAGTGAGAGAAGCAAATCCAATAGATGATGCTTTAAACGGGAGACCGTTTTCGACAGAAAATGCCTTTTCAAATGTCTTCACCCCCTCTATGTATGTTAAGCCAGATTAATTGATTGATGACTAGTACTAGGGGGATGAAATTGTCACATTGCAAAGATACGCTTATATACGAAGACAAGACAGTCGTTTTTCTCCTCTATTACACAATCAATAATCCAAAAGGCACGAATTGAATCAACACTTTCAAACTTTTTTAATAGGTAGATTATTATATGGAAACAATTTAGCATTTTACGAATAATAGGAGCAATATTCTTGTATTTTATTTGTAAAGGGATGTATCGTTGTGAAGCAATCGTCATGGGTAAACACATCACCCCAAGAACAAATGTCGGCAAAGATATTGAATTTAGTGATGAACTCCCAGTTTTATCCATCGTGAGTAATTGGCCTTTGATTCTTTCACATCCTCCATCTCCAACGACTTACCCCTTGTATAGAATTACACAGAATCCTAGTGCGGGTGTCACGTGGCCAATATCGAATAATTGTCGTGTCTTTTGTGTTGTAATCGGATTAGATGAAGCTAGAATGAAAAGATCAAATTCTTCATTATTGTAGATAGTGACAACTCAATTTTACCACATTTATTAGCGTTTTTATACTAATATTGAACTTAAATAGAACACTTTTGTCGATACTACAAAGTTCCATCAGAATCCAGAGTTTTTCAATTGAAGAGAAGAGCTTTTGCTCATTACAACGACAAAGAAAACAATCTTTTTTTTGTTTTGTTTTTGCTTATGAAGCTTTGTATTATTTTATTTCGTGTTCGACGAATCTTTTGTACTTAAAATTCAATAGTTTCAAATAAAAAAAGGCAAAAAACTGGCGAGTTCGTTAAAGAATATTTGATTTCAACATTTCAAAGAGGAATTTGTCAGTTTTATCCAAACAAAATCATGTACAGTGAAAGATCAAATACAGAAATTTTCACTTTTCGCTTTCTTTTTCTGTCTGTTTCGGCTTTTCCTAGTTCCACTGCGTCGAGATTTTCTTATAATTTCAAGCACATTCAATCAGATCAACTTGTAAAAATCTTAGAATACAAATAAATAGCCATATTTTGTTGAAATTGTTCAAAATATATGAATTCGTGAAACTACTACTGAATACAACCGACATAAAAAAGCAAATATATTTTTGTTTATCCATGAACGGATCGCATCTCATATTCTTTAGTTGCTATTGCCTAAAATAGGAAAATATTGACTTTGTATTTTATTGAAGATCCAAACTAACATCCTCATAACAATCCCCTATTTTTGTCGAAAAGCAGTTGGATGTAATGCTGACTAGTGATGAGGTCCTGTGAAACGGATTACATTTGTTCACAAGGACAAATACCCACCACAACCCTAAGTAAAACCGATAAAACCGAAGAAAAACTACTGGTTATCAAAATTTTAATAATTTTGCTTGTTTTTATCCCTATTAACCCAATACTGATTGGGTATTATTGGTATTTTTTTTGCTAATAAAGTGAATCATTATTTAATTTTTGCGTTAGAAAAATTTGGTACCAAAACAAAATTGTGGCACCATATGCGTTGTTATCCTTGAATCCTCACGATTGCAATAATCTTCAAACATCTGCCGCCTTCAAATAATTGCTACCGACCAAAATTATTGTACTTTAGTTACTGTTAGGGTCAGAAACAGGATGAACAGAGATCCATCATCGAAATCTTGACGGATCTGACAGCTCCGCCCTAACGCGTGTATTCCATATACACACAGAGCTTTTTTTTTCTAATGACAAAACAACAAACCGTGAATCGTAGACATGGCAAAAAAGCTTAATTTTTTTAAGAAACAGTATCGAAATGTGAATGAACCCAAGATTACGACTAATAAATGTAAATTTTGTTAAAATTAAGAAAATTTTCAAATAGTTTTTTAAAAGAATTTTATTTTTATTAAACTTAATAGACAGCTTTTGAGTTACGGAACAATTGCGGCAAAAGTTAATTAACCCAAAACCATTTCACTGTATAATAGAACGATGTTAATTTTTCACAAGACTAGCTGGGAGTGAATATGAAAACACAATTTCAGCTAATGTAGATGGGTTTTTTTTCCTTTAAAACTGGCGTATAATTTTTGATGTTTTGTGAAAGCATTTTAACACAACTAATACCTAATTGTAGAGTTTTAGAAACACAGACTAGAATAACAATAGAATATTAAACAACAAGTTTCTTGAAGCATGATTTTGTCGCACGCTTCCAAGTTCAGAAAACGAGCCCCAAAGCGGCGAGTTTTCTAAAGGACAAGTGCGACTACGGTCTTATGAAACAAGTAGTTTATACTACTTTTTTTGTTCTTGTGAATGAATAATACTAGTGTGCTCAGTGATATTACTATTAAAGGATAAAAGTTGCAACAGCAACACACAAGCGCGAAACAGAAAAATAATCTTTTGGAAGACGATCTGTAGCTATTTTAGTCCAGAAATTACTATTTTAGTGCATTTGTCAACAAGATTTCAAATTATTACTTGAATGTGGTCTTTTCAATCACAGTTTGTTTGCTTTTCAAAATTCGATCCATGTTTAATTAAAATTATTACTGTTAATAATATTATCGATAATCGTCTACGTACCGACTTGGTAAGCTCGAAATTTCTACATAATTGAATTTGTTGTATTGTCAGAGATCGTTGAATGTGCAAACTTTCGCAATTACACGAAGTAATTAATTTGAACAGTAGGTAGGTGTATTTTGACGATAAGTTGTTAAGTAAATTAAAATCTGCACACCAAATAAAGTTCAAGCTGGCGCAACATTGTTTCAATTTAAATTCTAGGTATGTTAGCAATCGTCTTTGAAAAGTAATAATTTTCGTTTCCTACAACGATAAAATCTTTTCCATACTGGATGATTTTATTGTTGACGATTGTCAAGCTTTTCTCGTTTTTTTTTCAGTTGGTACTTTGATAAAACGGAAAAACGGAAAGCAGAAAGTTTGAAAAAGTATTGAAACAAATTGTACAATCGGTATAATTAAGAACTAGAGTGGTTTTCTGCTGAAGAGATATGTCCTGATGGGCAGATTTAATTGCTGTCTTGAAAAGAGACAGACCATCATCTGAAATGTTTTCAGAATTGATCAATTGAAATGGATTTCATCCATTTCAGCTCATTAAAATATAAAGCTTTTTAACAGAAAGCCAGGAACTCTGTCAAGACTGGAATTCACAATTCTCTCTAGCTCTAATTTAATTATCTCGAGTAGAAAATTCTAATTTTCATCAAAATAAATAGCAGGAATAGCAGGACCCAATTTCGTTTTTACGCAAAATTACTATTCATTAATAATAATGATTTGAAAAGAGAACAAAAATCGGTATTCTGCCCATTAAATAAGTAGTAAAATATTATGCAATTAAAATGGAGAGCGGGGCAGTATTTTTTGTTTAGTTAAAAACCAATCGAAGTAAACACCTTTAAAGATTTTTATTTGACCGTTTCATCTTCAAAACATCTGTTTCGGGAAGGGTAATTATAGGCCGCTCCTTCTATTCTTCGACACTTAATTATTATTTTTTGAACTGTCTACCCGTTCTCGTAATAAGGTGATTTTACCCTTTTTAAGTCAACTGGGACCAACCCCTATTAAATATCAGCTAGATTTTGATAAGTATTTTAACAATATTTGAATATAATTTCTTAGAAAAGACCATTGTCTTATTTCTGAACTGATCACATCAGAAATCGAATACCATTTCCATATACCTATAATTAACTGTAATTCTTCTAAACTAAACGGTGTAGCTATTAAAATATATTCTTATAAAAAAACGCTGATTGCACTGTTATTACGTCTAAAGCGTAGATCACTTGACATGGCTTTGAAAATGAGCAGCTGCAGATGGCCATTATAGTTGACGAGGATCTTGTTAGCAAGGCCTCAGGCAAGGAGAGCTCTTTGCAGCTAGTTAGGCTAGAGAGTTAAGGGTGCTACCGAGGTGTTAGTTAACCACACGGAAAATATGCCAGAATCTGCCTCTAATTACACGAATCATGCAAGAGCACCTCTTCAATAGATGAAACTGCTATAATGCTAAACGAAACTATCTAGTTAAGTGGAATTTAAACACGTCAACGTAATTGAAAGTGAGGTGTTTGAAGAAAGACCACTTCAATGTCTGATTTTATATTTACTCAGAAAATAACTTTAAGTATCTACGAACGAAAAAAAGGACAAGTGGAAAAATAAATCAATACACGTTTGTCGTGTTTGCTATTAATTCCGCTGACATCTTCCCTCTAATGTCATTATGTTGAAACTTTAGTTAAGTTCACTTTGCTTGTTAGTTTGTAACTCATCCTTCGATATTCTAATCAGCATTGTTCCTTGTAAGAGATGAGTGAAGGGTGTGGTATAGAACCGGTTTCAGGATATAGGGCATGGTGTTGTAATCTGTAAGTCCTGACAAGACTAGTCCGGTTCAAAATAATTGGTAATGACCGGAAGCCAGAAATCTCGGTCGGTTCCGACAATAGCTCCATAGGGACGTTAGAATCATACCGGATCATCAGTATCGTACTAATGGACAAGTTGCTTAATGACGAACCTCTGTTTACGTTAATGTATAATTCCGGATCAGCCCCAAAAGATCCAAACTTGCTATATCCGGACCATTCACTCTCTCTCTCTCTCACTTATGAATTCGCCCAATATATTGTCATATTAATCCATTACAATTTTCTTGATGTGTTGTCCCTTTATTTATTTAATCGTTTTCACTACCACCACTGCGGTCTACAACATCCTATTTATGTTCGTTATTCGTGGATATCGTGCCGGAATAAATATTAATCCTTATTGTTTATTCGCTGAATGTAGACAATTCCGGACATCAGTTGAGTTTGGGCGTAGAATGTTGATTCAATAATTCCTCTGAAATAATGTGAATCGGATTTATTTGTTGGTTAGTGCGTAATAGGGTACAATTGAGTTTCCAGCTGTTATTGAAAGAAATCTAAAGTATTTTCTGGATTCTCGAGTATTAAAGTTGGGAACGCACTGGACGAAAGTTTGCCCCGGAGAATTGTCCAGCAATTTAATTAAAACATATTGGAAAGTTTTGATTTCTGGCTGGTTTTCGGACACGATTCAATAGAAATTTTTATTGAATATCCATGAACAAAAATTCGCGTTATGCACCTTTTTTAATATAGAACGTCTTACTCAACATACACAAATAATTCAATCTACCCCTTGAGGGTACGAAGTTTGGTATAAACTTAGAAATTGTATATTAATTTCTAAGTTAAAGTACCCGAGGGTATATACGAAGTTTACCCTTACACCCTACA
>JAZBHA010000303.1:13279-30954 GCA_037464855.1 Iselma pallidipennis | reverse complement strand
GTGATGAAGTCATTGCTAGCCGTCCACACAATCAACTTCACTAAAATACACTTCACTGTTTTGTAATAAAAGACGGCACAGGCTATACTCTCCACCCAAAAGAGAGTGGCTAAAAATGAGCTCAGCCGGATTCCTGAATGAAGCGAACGGCAAAAACAAGCGAGCAATAATAGTCGTTATTAGTGGTAATATATTTCGGGTGTTCCCACCCTTCTCTATTGGAAGTGTTTAGGTTCTGCGTAAATTCCAAACGGTCTACTGTAAAGCAATCCAAGTCAACGCCAGCTGGTGGCAATGATGATTTGTACAGCTTTTAATGATCGTATCCTGGCGAAAATTTTGTTCTCTATAAAATGCTATATACTGTACTACTAAAATTAGTTGAAAAGTTCGAATAATGTTTAATCAAGATTGAATGTTGTTATTTTACAGTTCAACTATATTATTTTGTTATAGAAATGCATATCAACATGACGAGCTCAATTAAACACAATTAAACAATAATTTGATATAAAATGAAGTTTTAGCAAATTGCTGTTTATCACATATCGATGGATAAATTCATAAAATTGCATAATAAAATTATTCTCCATTTTGATTGGTGCTTGTTCAACAAACGACATGACTTTCGGAGTTCGGACGAAACTTTTACTGTACTTTTATTACCAGTACAGAATATAAATCTGCAGGTATAGTCTTCACTTGCATATAAGATTTCTAGCTATAATTCAAGTCTCTTGTGGAACATCTTTATTCTAATGGCTGACACTGACTTGAATGAGTGTCTGGCGAACACGCATATTCAAGTGTTTACAGTGCATTCATAGCGTCTCGCCACATATGCAGCTTTTTCTTAGCGCCTACGGATGCAAATTCAAGCGTATACCACCCATAAAACGTAAATTTCCTTTTTGATATTTTAATACCTGTGTGTACAGGTATGTATTTGAAATTTTCCTTATCGTCACCCTGTGACCTATATTTTATCCAGTTATATAATTTTATATTCGCAGTTAGTTTTACAACCTGCTTAAAAACCATGAAATTTCTTACTGAATTTTCTTTCTACTATACAAAAGATATGCACAGAACAATACATACAAAACAGCACCTATTCACCATGACTGAAATACAAAACACTTATTTTCCGTTTTTTTAATGGTGATTTTTCAATTTTAAAGCAATATATTTCAACGTTTTGAGATCAGTAGCTTGCCTACTAGGAATACTTTCTTAGCTCCCCAGGGCATTAACAATGAATGTGTTGTCGGCTGAAATAAACATACAATAAGTAGAAAAATGTTACATTATTAACATATTTAATGAACTTGTGGAAGATTGCTAATATCATGTCTCCGCGGGTCACCGATAATATTTCACGAAGCACTAGGCATAAAGAGGTCAACTGAATATGTTTTATTGTTGGACGCAATGTAAAATCTCTATGGCTACAGGACAATTTTCATATAGAAGCAATCAAAGCCGGGCCCGCCGGCTTATTTTGGCGCCGGGAAGAATGTTATAAAACGGTTGACAGCAGAAGAAAACTTCAATACTTACAATTTAAGAAAACTATCGGTGGCCCTCAAACGTTAATTGACCCCTAAACCATCATTAGCCCCCGGGTCCTGAAATTTATTCAAAAAGTCCTACTAAAATTTTGTGGGAGTTTGCGTTTTATTCGTTTTTAGACAATTTTGATAAACCGAGCGCCACCTGTTCCGTAATTAATGAAATACAACTTTTCCATAAAAGCTCAAAGCGTCAAGCATTTTTAGTTTTATCATTGACTGTACCGTAGTTCCTTTGATTATCCTACTGCCTCATAGAGGGACCCACTACTGCCATTCGCGCAGGTCTGTGTATCTCCTAGAAATCTCTAAAGCTTTCAGGTGTAGGTACCGAAAGCTCCCAATTATAGTTATTCTACTAGCTTATAGGTGGCGCACTAAGCCAGGTAGTGTCGCGCCTTTCTTGTAAATGCAAATGCATCAGTAGAAATACACATACAGAAATTATAATAATAATGATAATAATAATTAAATAATCATAATAATAAATGTTATGCAATATGTGTAAACACATATACATATAATAATATGAAATAAGAAGCTTGTTGGTACAGAATACACTGCTATTCTAGCAAAAAGTTCAAGTAATACCTAGTTTTTGTTTATAATGTAAAATATGAAATGAAACTAATGGGCTTATTACACATACAAATTGACTTGTCAAGCCTTCATTTCTGACAATGTGTTAAGAAAGAGTTGTTACTTTTATACAAGTAACTTGTAAAGTGCATTTTTCTCTTTCTAACATAGTGTCAGAAATGATAGACTTGACAAGTCAACTTGTATACCTAAGTAATACGGTGTTTATTCATGAAATTACGATATTCGAATGAAGAAAATCAAAATAAATATTAATAATCTCCCATATAACTAGTAAGTCACATAAACTATCAACAATTATAAAGTACTGTTGTTGATCTTATTAATTTTTAGAAAATTTCCTCCTGGCGTGCTGCTTTCAGCGCGTTCCCGCAGCGTCGTTTGCTTGCTTACGCCCGGTCCAAGCGCAAAGTGTCTGGTTATTGGATTGTTAGTTTATTAACAATCGTCTATGGCGGGGATTTGTCGGCCAGTTTGCACGTTGTTAAATTTCGTTAAGTACACGTGACATTCGCCATTCAGCTGAAAGCCAGTCAGCTGGAGCCCTGATAACGTGTTGTGGTGGGGTAATAATAGGCGGAGCCATGACCCTTACAACTTCTGCTGAAGCGCAACAGTGTCCACAACATTCAGTTCCGACTATTTTCTCGAGCGAAGTAGTTGTACCTTAATTTTTAATAACGACGCCGTTTCGCTAGGCGTCCAAATTTACAAGTTGAATTTAATTCGTGATTTTGTGTACTTGTCCGAACAAAATAAACAATCACTGTGATGAATTAACAAAGTTTATTGTTTAATAAAAATTAAGTTTTCTTTGAGACATTTTTTTTGAAAATGTGTTCGAAAGTGACTATTTCGCTGTTTGACCGGTGTTTGTTGATGTTTACGTTTATAGCGGTAGTGAGGTCGAGGTCGTTAACGAGTTTCGAACCAATTCCACGAGGCTGTGAATGGCAAATGCAACCAGTGGAGGAAAATGACAGTGTTGAGGAACCAGTGCTTTCGTGTAAAATTCGGACCATCAATAATGTTGCTCCTTTATTAACAAATCTAAGTCAAAGTCAAGCGGACAGAATAACAGTTTTAAAGTTAGAATGTAGTGATGTATTGTTTTTTGAAAGTTCGTTAGAACCGAATAAACACGGTAGTTTCTTATCTAGTTTACGTCGTCTCAAAGAACTAAAACTGGAGTATTGTAAAATTCGTAATATTCCGGCTGGTGTTTTATCAACTTTCCGCCATTTAAAAAGATTCTCATTACGTTCACATAATTCCGATTGGTCATCAATGACATTAGAATTGCATCCAGAAAGTTTTCGCGGTATGGGTGAACTTCGTGCCCTCGATTTAGCTGACAACAACATCTGGACCACGCCAGAAGATTTGTTTTGTCCTATGTACAGTTTGATTCATCTAAATTTAACTAGAAATAAACTTCAAGACATTGCTGCTTTGGGATTTTCTGATTGGGGCAATGGACCCTTAGCGCCAGGTCGTGCTTGTGTTAACGGTCTGGAAATTTTGGATCTGTCTCATAATGATATCATTGCTTTGCCCGACAACGGATTATCCGGCTTGAGATCATTAGAAGAACTGCATTTAGAAGATAATGCTATTTCGACGCTTGCCGACCGTGCTTTCGTTGGTTTAACGTCTTTGCATACTTTAAATTTGTCAAGCAATTGTCTTGTTGCTCTTCCACCTGAAATGTTCCAATCGTCAAGAGATTTAAGACATTTATATCTTCATAACAATTCTTTGAGTGTCTTAGCGCCTGGTCTCCTTGAAGGTTTAGATCAATTACAAGTTCTTGATTTATCTAAAAATGAATTATCGACACATTGGGTCAATAGAGACACATTTTCTGGTCTTGTACGACTTGTAGTTCTCAACTTGGCACACAACCAGCTCACAAGAATCGACGCCAACTTATTCCATGATCTCTATACATTGCAAATCCTCAATCTTGAGCACAACAACATTGATTTCATAGCGGATGGAGCATTCTCCGAATTGAAAAACCTACATGCTTTAACGTTAACCCACAATTACATTACTAGAATCGAATCATATCATTTTTCTGGTATGTATGCTTTAAATCAACTATTACTAGATTCGAACAAAATCGAATACATTCATCCGCAAACCTTTGAAAACGTGACCAACTTGCAAGATTTAGGTCTAAATGGGAATAAGTTGGGAGGTGTGCCTGTCGGCATTGGCAAATTGAGATTTCTCAAGACTCTAGATTTGGGAAAAAATTATATTGAATCGGTAACGAATGCTTCATTTGAAGGATTAGATTTATTATATGGATTAAGATTAGTCGATAATCATATTGTAAATATTTCAAGAGATGCATTTTCAACTCTACCTTCGTTACAAGTTTTGAATTTGGCCTCAAATAAAATTAAACACGTGGAACAAAGTGCTTTTGCAAGTAATCCGACACTAAAAGCCATCAGACTGGACGCTAACGAGTTAACAGATATAAGTGGTGTGTTCACTAACTTACAAACATTAGTTTGGTTGAATGTTTCATCAAACAATTTGCTCTGGTTTGATTTTAGTCACTTGCCATTCAGTTTAGAATGGCTAGACATGCACGATAATCAAATAACTGAACTAGGTAATTATTATGATGTCAGAAATACACTTAAAATTAAAATGCTCGATGTTAGTTTCAATCAAATCACAGAAATTCAAGAGAATTCGATTCCGGATAGTGTTGAAACGTTATTTTTAAATAACAATAGAATCACATTTGTTCATCCGAATACATTTGTTAGAAAATTGAATCTCGAAAAGGTGGTTTTATATGGAAACGATATCAAATATCTCGATTTAAATGCGTTAAGTCTCAGTCCAGTAAACGACGACAAGGATTTGCCACAATTTTACATTGGCGGCAATCCCTTTTACTGTGACTGTAAAATGGAGTGGTTGTTACGAATCAACCACTTGAGCAATTTAAGACAATATCCACAAGTGTTAGATTTAGATAGTGTAACTTGTGAATTGGCACATTCTAGAGGTGCACCACCACAACCATTACTCAGTCTAAAACCATCTCAGTTTCTTTGTCCATATGAAACGCATTGTTTTGCATTGTGTCATTGTTGCGATTTCGATGCGTGTGATTGTGAGATGACGTGTCCCACTAACTGTACGTGTTATCATGACCACACGTGGTCATCGAATGTGGTAGATTGTAGTAATGCCGGTTATACAGACGTCCCTGAAAAGATACCGATGGACGCCACTGAGATCTACCTGGATGGTAATAACTTGGGTGAGCTCGGCAGTCACGTATTCATCGGTAAGAAAAAACTAGAAGTTTTGTTTTTAAACAACAGCAATGTGAAAGCCGTTCACAATCGGACTTTTAACGGTGTTAAATCGCTCAAAGTGCTGCATATGGAAAACAATAATTTACAAGAATTACACGGGTTTGAATTTGATCAATTAGAAAAATTAAATGAACTGTATCTTGATCATAATAAAATTACAAATGTGAATAATCAAACATTTAAAAATATGCATAAATTGGAAGTGTTGAAATTGGACGAAAATAAAATTGTCAATTTCATCCCTTATTGGGAAACATCTGAAACGGGTGTGGTGCCGCGTGTGACTCTCGATGGCAACAAGTGGTCGTGCGACTGCAATTCATTGGGTCGTCTAGAGGCATGGATTCGTGAAACGGGTGGTGATCCTTCGAAATTATTTTGCGCGGATCGTGATGAAACTGTTGCCGATGTGATTATTCGTTGTGATAATACGGACAATGCAATCGCGACATCAGTGATACAACGGGAAGTGCTCAAAAACAATCCCCTATTGGGTGGTAGTTATGTTCCTTTGTTGGCTGCTACACTCGTCGCAATTATTGTTATTTGTCTTTTTGCTGCCGTCATCTTCATTTTCCGACAAGACGTCCGTCTTTGGGTACATTCCAAATATGGTATCAGACTGTTCCAAGACGCCGCTACTGCTCATGATAATAAAGACGAACGTGATCGTCTATATGATTGTTATATGGTTTATAGTCACAAAGACGAAGAACTAGTTTCTAGAATTATTGCACCCGAATTGGAACAATTCGGACACACCCTATGTTTGCATAATCGAGACTTGGCACTACATGGGGGGGCTTCATATCTAGCCGATGCAATGGTGGGTGCCACTGATGCTTCAAGACGTGTCATTTTCGTTGTATCACCTGGACTGATTTGCAACGAATGGTCTCGTCCAGAATTTCGAGCTGCATTACAAGCAGCTTTACGTACAACATATCGTCATAAACTTGTTTGTATCTTATCCGGTGATCCATTAGAACCAATGGATCCTGAATTAAGGGCACTTCTACGAGCTTGTACAGTAACTAGATGGGGTGAACGTCGTTTTTGGGAAAAATTACGTTATGCAATGCCGGATGTGACTGATAATCGTTCGGGTGTTCCGAGACGCAATAAAAAACATCAACATCAACCAGAAATACGTTGTAAAATTAGTACCAGGTATACAGCAGCTCCCACAATTCCCGATGCCTGGTATAAATATTCAGTGATTAATGGAATTCACGGCGCCACATTAACACCAACGCCTACACAAAGTACTTATGTTTCTGGAGAATCAGCTCGTAGTACTGAAGATGAAGCTGGTTCCAGTACGAGCAGTCAACATTATGGTTCAGAACAATTAAACCATAGTTATGTTTCAATTGATGGACGACCGCCGCAATATTCCCAATTTCCACCATGTCGACCAGATGCACCACCACCACCGCATCATGTTTATTCTACAATACCAGATACACAACCCCAATCTAGAACGTATTTTGTATAAAATAATGTAAGTCTATTCATTTTTTATATAGATTTTTTTGACAAAACAAGGCTGTTTTTTAACTACTATTTTGAAAAATTATACATAAATGCATTTAAAAACCAATTATACAGATATCTACCTAATCAATTGATACATATTTAAATGTCATTAGTTCGTATTGTCGTATAATAATTGTCTAAATTATTGAAGTTTTGTATATATTTTGTAAATAAATAAATAAAAAAAGCGCGATATTTATTTATATTGTATATGTCGTAGATATGATTTACTATCAACGCTTATTAGTCACTATTTTTAGTAATTTGTAAATAAGTCTAGTTTTGAATTTATCAATATTTAAGTGAAGACTGTTGAATATGTATATTATTCTTTAAAAACAATTAAAAAACTTCTTTTCTAAAAGGGCATTTTTATTCCATTAACACAAAATCTTTGAAATTAAAGTTTTCAAAATATCTATCAGTTAAGGTAAGTATAGGAACATTGAGGAACTTCAAATTATTACAAAATATGTAAAAACAATTATATTCTCTACAAGAACTCTAGAAACGTCCGATTTACATATTAATAATCTTTCCAAGTAAATATAATATGCAAATTTTAGATAAACTTATCTTATTCAATTTACACATGGTTTCCGGTATCATAGTTGTCAAGTAAATTTTCTCTGTTAACAACAACTGCATCTTCTGTGAAAAAATATTTTAACTATAAAAAAACGGTTAGAAAGACAGAATTCCCATAAATGGTTGTTTAAAAAAAATTGCCATCTCACGTAATTTGGCACAAAGATCAGATCACTCCAACCAAAACAATCTTATTGTTCGTTTAATATTTTCTAATAAAAGCCAGGTAAGATCTATTGAGAAACTCCTTTTGATAAAAATCAAGGACGGTTCCAGATTATATTAGGCGTTAATGTTCTGGCTCACCACACAAGTAGCTTTTGTAGTACCTAGAGCTAGCTACCTGCCTAGAAAGGTGAGAAGTATTAAATTAAACAATAAGCACGAAATTCTACAATCTTTCCATAAAGTTTCTATTTTTAAAGTGGTAAGAAACAATTAATAGATTTTATATGCCATATATTCGAGTAACTAACTTAATGATGTAAATGTCAACTATTAAGAAATTTTCTTGATAATTGAAATCATTCGAATAATAAATAATATTGTCAAGATTCTATTGAATTATCTTTATTTGATGCAGATTTGTGATTGGGTGGTCATATTTTTGTAAATAGACTTAATCCTTTGATTAATAGACAAATGTTAGAAAGCAACATTTTTTTCCCGAATAAATTCATGTCAAAGTATCAAGTATGGATTCTTTTACAACATTCTTCATAAATCAACGTACACCACCATTTAAGAAACTTAATTGCGAGCTTGTTTTATTCCAACTTTTTTACTTACGAAATTTACAACCATCAATAGGTATAATTACATATAAACAACAATTTTTTTTTTGAGTTAAAATTATTTTTGTGACTAGTGTCGCATTTGACTACTACTGACCATCAACAAAAGTTGGACAGTTATAATGTAAAGTGAATAGAAGGATTTATTAGGAGCAATCTACCGTAGCTAAATGCAATTTACTTTGAGTTTTTCTTGAAACGGATGTTGAAATGTACAGAAAAGAACGATACGGTCATCGTGAAGATTGTAAAGAAATGAACGGAAGAGTAAACGACTTCTTCTATTGCCTGCTTGCTTATACCTGACTGCTTGTCGCTTTTTTTTTTGTCGACTAGTTGGTAGTGTTGAGCAATTTTGCTTGTTTTAAATCGAATCTGGTCTTTATGCTGTTATTCAGTTTTTCTTCAAGTAGGTGCACTCAAAAAAATGCACGAATCTCAATTTGCTTCTTGCTTCCCTTGAAAATAACTTCTGTTGACTTCTTGAATACTTTGTAAATACGCAAAATTTTCGGCAAACTGTTGAAAGAATTATTGCAAGTCCGGCCTTGGCTTTTATGGAATTATTGTAGAATCGTTGAGTTTTCCATGGTTTGGATGATAATTTATTTGTTTACGGCGTTTCAACTTTTTCTTGGACATTTGAAATATTTATGGTTTTCAGGGTCAAATTTGTGGCAAATTACGTTATGGATATTAATTTTATGGTCAGGTTTTTTCGTCAAATCTCTTTTGACACATGAAGTTAACTTGTGTTCGCACAGGTATACAATATAATAGTCTATGTCCGAGTAAATTCCGTCGGTAAACCGATAATTATTGAACATATTTTATGGAAACTTCTTCCATCCATAATAAAGTTTTATGTGCTTCTATAATTTTCATTTATTGTGTCTCGTTGACTCATTTTAAAGTAATTCTTTCAAGTCTTGACAAATGTTATTGATTTTTCATGATAGGAATGTTGATGGAATTGTGTTTAATCATAATCATGGCAATTGTGTGGGAATAACACAAAATTAAATCACATTCTTTGCCATTCTACTGAAAACGCTGGATTTTTTTCTGATATTATTTCGGTAAATTTGTAACAAATATTCTGTTTCTATAAATAAATATTCAACGTATTTGGTGTTTTTATTCAATTCAATGTTTAATAATAATTGAATAAAATCGTCACGTAGTTAAAAGCCTCTCATTCATGTAAAGTCATGCATAAATCTAAAGTCTTTACATGTTTATTAATTTCAAAGAACTGGTTACAATGAAAATTTCTGCAAAATTATGACTAATCAAATTATATTTTTATATAGGAAATGATTAGGATTTTTGATTGTGTTTTTATATGGTTGGATTTTCGGTTATTGTGATCTAAAATGTCAGTTCAGTCAACTTGAAAAACAGATTATTGATCAGATCAGTAGTATAGAAGTTTTTTGAACACCCGTCCACATATACTTCCATATGAAGGACTTTCGTTGTGTTTTATAACAACACAGGGGGACAAAGAAGTCAGTTTTAGCAGAAGAAACCGCCAATAAATACCAAAACTGGGTATCTTCTACTCTATACCTGTTCGTTTGGTTGAGAGTTTGTTTAAGATGAATTAATGACGGACATTAACTATCATTATAAACGTCGACGATCCAACATATTACGTGTATATAGTTGAGTGAGACGTTGTTGTCGACAAATACAGTTTGCAAGTAGTCAAGAAAATATCAAAGAAATAATCTGTTATTATGATAATTGAGATTTAGCATAAAAGCACATCAAGATGTTTTTTTTTTGAAATTTCCATTCTGGTTGATCTTAA
Organism: Iselma pallidipennis; assembly: GCA_037464855.1. Classification (NCBI taxonomy): domain Eukaryota; kingdom Metazoa; phylum Arthropoda; class Insecta; order Coleoptera; family Meloidae; genus Iselma; species Iselma pallidipennis. The sequence goes on along the minus strand of JAZBHA010000303.1, from coordinate 20,696 downwards.
AAAGTCATCATTAAAATCACTCAATTGAAGTATTGACTAGTTATAAAAACGTTCGATTGTCCATTTTTTTGGTTTATTCTCTACGACTTTGGTGTGTGTAGTTTTATTGTTATTATTGAGGTACTGTGTTTTTTTTTGTAAAAATCGTGAAAAGTTTCCGGTTGGACTGTCCTCGTAATTGATGTTTTACTTGTTCGGATAATATTTTCGTTCTTATTTTCAATTACACGTACAAGAAATTGTTTTATATATAATCTGAATTACACGTGGAGTTCTTATATAGTGACAAGAAAAAAAATTAAATGATTTGAAAAAGAAGTCATTGAGAGATCAATTGAATGAAAGCAACGACTGAAAGTCAATCTACAATAAAGATGTTAAAGAAACGAAAAACAGTTCTAATTTGTTGAAATACGGGTATGGATGTAAAAAATTGGTTAAATTATCAAACTGAGCACATACGGGAAAGCCAACGCAAATCATTCAAGTGTAATTCATTCCATTGATTGAACGTGTTCATCACTGAAAACCTACACATTGTTCGATAATACAATACTAATAATTACAGTTAAAATTCAACAAATCTTTGGAACAATGTAGTTGCAAAAATCGGATTTTTTTTGCTAGTAGGTATAGAACTGAAAATCTATCCGTCAAAATATTCTGTAGTGATCGTCATTGAAATGGTTGTTTGTTTGGTATAGATCAATAAACTTGAAAGGACCTGGAGGCCTCAACTATCCAAGTTGAAGAGTGTCGTAACATATGCACGTAACGGGTCTAATAATAACGAACAATCTAGCTAATGAAACGTTTCTTAGTATATAAATCGAACGCCCATATTTCGTCCTCAACTTGTTAAAGCAAACTATTATTAAAGTTTCTTCATTAGCGAACAATAACTGAAGATCTTCTCTCTATGTTTCGTTGATAAGTATAAAGATTATTTTGAAAATCAACTTCTCTTTTGGTTGTTCGATTTGATAGATTTGTTGAAATCATGAGACAAATGCTTGAAATTTCTGGTAATTTTCAACGAACAAGACTGGCAACTTAGAAGTAATGACTAGGCTAAATGATGTTTTGAGGCACGTTCATGCTTAAAAATAACATCTGCGGAAAGACGTGTCTATTTTAGTCTAGGGATTCTCAAAGGATTATTCAATCCCTATATCCTTATATACAAATTTGTTATGATAAAAACACATAAAACAAAAGACGGACTAATTAATGTATAAACACGATTTATAATTCTTTACATTATTATAGTCGTCGTCGTCATCTTCGTTGTCGTCACAGCATCGATTGTCCTTATTAAGCGTCTATTATTTGGTCAATTACTGGCCCCAGAACTCAATTACTGTTATCCAAGAGTGTTTATTATGATATCATTGTTATTTTTAAATAGTTTTCCCTTGGAAGTCAACAGCTCAAATTGAAAGTGATTAATAATGACCAACTGATTGCTAAAACTGATTGAACAGAGAACGAATGAGATAGAAAGAAAAACATATTTGAATATATAGACACTTGATGGATCGGCAATAGAATTAGTTCTTATGGCCTCCTGCTGGGAACCGCTTTGTAGAATACGAACAGAAAAATTAGTAACCTGTTGGCTAAGGATGAGGTACAGTGTATGAAATTCACTTCGGCATTATTGATGCGGATTGAATGATTCTCCAGATTTTGACGCGAGATAAAGGATTAAATGCCTTTTATATATTAGTTTGTGTTGTAGTAAACGAGAATGTATTGCTTTGGAAAGATGATTCAAAACAAATTCCATAATTTCAATACATATTATTATAAGGGGGCTTTATATGTACATCCAACAAACAGCTGCCTGATCAGAAACAATACCGTTGTCACTGTCGAGATTATTAGGTGAAGGAACACAAGGTGGTCTGGTCTAGAGATATAGACGTAGTCTGTATTAATAATAAACCGAACTTGATTGATTTTCATAGCTTTAGATAACTATTCGGTAGAATTTCCCATATCAATTAGTCCTATTATTCGCTACCCAATTGTATCTACTTCTGTATTGATGTCTACTATACCATCAGTTCTCTAGTCGCTGATTCGGTTTAGATTCGACGGAATCGAAAGATTCCAACGTGAAAAATTATTGATGGAAAACACCAATAAATTGTTCCTTATAGGATTTCGTAAGATAAGATGAAATCTTACATGCTCAAAACTATTTCCTATATAAGTATAGGTAAGGATTTTTTTTTGTCGTCGTCGAACTTTAATTAATGAGGCATTAGTATTCCCCGTAAAATTGTCTGATCCAACTTGTCGTGATATCTTTTAAGTCAATAACCATAAATATCGCATCACCACACATTAACTAGCAATGAATGAGTCTAATTAGAATTCAGTGTCAGCTTTTCGTCTTTTTATCTTGTCCAAACCGAGACGTGTTGATAAAAATATAAAGATCCCTTTAATGTTAAACTTGTCGGTTTTAGTGTAACCTATAAGGGCCATAAACGGATCAATTTATATGTAATGGTCACTTTGGAAGCAGCTCGTGATCAGCATTAGATGTTTAAGAATACGGGGTTGCAAAAACAATAGCAGTGTCAAACAAAACACATTCTACAAGTTACACTTTTATAACCAGTAACAAAACTTAACTTTTTTTTATAAGAAATAAACAAAATTTGAAATTCTTCTTGTAAAATTTTGCCTCATTTGGTGGTGGTTGCATGTTGCCAAACAATGAAGATTTAAATTATTCATAACTGATTTCCGGAACTTTCCAATAATGTTGTTTATTCTTTAAACAATGCTCCGATACTGGTACAACTTGAGTAAATATAATTCTTGCAATTGTGTTATTTTTCGTTCAAATTCAGTCATTAATATTCTGCTTTAGTATTATCCTTTGAAATTTCATTGAAAATGTAGCCCTTCTCTTTCATCAATTCTTAATCAGGGTCTGTATTTAAAACCACTTAACACAATTCTATCTAAATTCCGTCGACTGTGACAATTCCTTTAATTTAACATTCTAAATTCATTCATTATTCGGATTTTCGTACCAAAAGAAAGACCGATCTTTTTTTTATTACGCGCCCCTATTTTATCAATATTGTTGACATAACCCTTGCTCAGGCTCTGATAATATATCGGGTTTTTGAAGCCGAGCAGACGGTCCAATGTAAATTAGTATTCTCTATATACCGCATACAACTCGTTCAGTTACTCTAGTCACTATAAAAACGGGGAGAGGGTTGATTTTAATCCCCTCATTTGATTCTATACATTGCAACCGGGAATTGGCCCCTTGTTCCACTTAAAATGATGAAGTATCATAAAAACATACAAATGCGGTTGTATCATGTCCGGTAGGTAGTTTTTAAAGGGTTAAAATCACATCAATAGGTAGAAACAAAATTGCCCAAAAATATCCAAAGAAGAAACTTCCCCAGTAGAGCTACGTGATCCTATTGAAATAATGAACTCTAAGGATTCGTTGGTTATTATTAAAAGAGAAATTGTTTTCATATTATTGTCTTCCACTAGTTTATGAAAATTCAAGAACATTCCTTTTAAAATTCCGTCTCTTCAGCCATTTCTCTCATTGTTACGACTCAACATTTTTTTTATTTCAAATTTATCTTTAAATATCATTGAAATATCTCCACGGAATTTGTCGAATTTGTTAGAAGTTTATGAAAAAAATAATAAAAATCGGTTGAGCGGCCTAAAATCTGAAGTTTAATTTAATATAACATCAAAGGTAGTTTTTTTTTTTTTTGTAATACTAGTGGGTGTTAATCAGATCTGCCTGGTAGTGATGGTGAGACCTTTGCTGATTATCTTTTAATACCAAACGCAGGAGGGACGTTGAACAATGACTTTTTCGAAAACAAAACAAAACGTATAAGATGATTGTATAAGCCAATCATCACGAACAGCACAACACACATAAAGCACACGAAATAATTAACTTTTGAGTCGCCTAAAGTGGAAGAATTGTAATCATGGTCATGTCAAATATAACATCCTGTGACGTTTTCGTTCGTTGGTTCATTCGTCGTTGCCGTCTACCTGCCGCGGTCCGATTTGGTTTTTGGAGTTTTTACGATGGACCCCCTCTAGAGATATTAAACAATAACCACTTCGGTGTTTCATCCATCATCTGGATTGACCTCGTGTACTATACAGATGTGAGATTAGGTGCGAGTCCTGCTGTGGCGACGGACAGGCCCCGGAAAGTGACATTTAATTTGTGCTGTGGCGATGTATACGCTACCTCTTGATCCGAGCCACCAGTCTCCGTTCACATTCCAAACAAATCAACCGCAAAGGACCTTACGCTTCTTCCTATTTAGTTTCGCATGTGGAACAATACTTGAATACAGACAACAATAATATTACATGATTCCAACAGTGATTCTTTCTATTGATTTCTAAAAAAAAAATAAAATTTAAGCTCTAATTATTCAAAGACACACTCCAGCTGGAGGATAATTTTTTCAAAACCGGAGATATGTCTGATGGTGGCCTTTTAACGTGTCGGAAGAGTCTGGGACCATTCATTCCATTTCTAGTAAGCTCACAGGATTAGGGTTTTGTATTCTTTTGTATGCACGCTTTTTATTGGATTTGTTGGCGTTTTGTGTCTTTGTATCATCTTTTAATAAGGATTTATGGCGTGTTGTGACATTAATATTATCGGATTTTTGGGTATATTATACCCATATTGTAGAACAGCCTGATTTTATATATGTTGTTCCATGTAACAAGTTAAATATTTGTAATTAATTAGGGATTGAATTTTAGATTTATTATTTATTGCAACAGATTTAAAACCATTATTTATTCAAAGAATTGCGTTGAGATTGGTTTGAATTCCCTTTTTTTGTTGTTATGTTGGCCCACTTGTATATGGGGTTGTGACATCAAGGGATAGACAGATGCGCGTCTGTCATGGGCCCTTCATTTCAATAGGGGGATCGTGAACGGTAACGTGAAGCCTCCGACCCGACATTTCGTGAAATTGCTACTTTGTAAATGATAACATCGCCTATTTATTTCAAATGAATTTCCGATTCTTTTCAGTGCTTTTATGTTACGTTTTTATTCAATAGAAGCGCAATCATAGAAACTAATCTTTAAATCTTCAAGGAGTTCTCTTCGTCCTTTGTATCTTGTTGGACTATTGATGAAAAAGAGGAAAAAAGACTAAAAACTCTGTTTATTTCTCTTATATTATTAAAAGAACTAAATTCTGTACACAATTGGATCAAGATTCTAGATATTGAAACTTTAGCTCGAATCGACGAAATTAATACTAAATAGTACTTAAAATGATTGAATTTTAAAAAAAGTTGCAGTAAGGGTGGATAACAGTGAAGACACCACCTGCAGTTGTTCTTATCACGTCCTGCTGTTAGTTATTCACTTTAATTACTCATAAAAATTATCTATAACCAAATTTCGTTTAGTAAACTATGTTGAACTGGGTAATAAAATGCGTAAACACGTCTAGTACACCGAAATTAAACATTAAGGCGCTTTAACTTAATTTCAGTCTTTTTTTATAACAAATTCGTATCTAAATGAGAATTTTACCCTCATTACTGTTATTAGGTACAATTTTTCCGTACCATGCTTGTATCTTTACTTTTCATTCTTCTCCTATAAACATTTACTTATTTTTTGCGGTTACAATGTAAGATGTTAAACGTACATAATGAACTGTGAACATCCAATGACGTTTATAGTTCATCGCGGGATGTCTGCTATTGCCATCACATAAGGGATTTTATTTCGATTTTTTGAAAGCAACGACAGGTCCTGGTCATATCGTGTCTGTTCTTTACGTGATTGAATGGTTTTAATTGCAGCCACAAACCGCAGACCCATTCTGAAATCATCATTGTTGGTTGTCGTCGTCTTCTTATAACAAAATCGAGATCCGAATGTTCATTATGGACGAGTTCATGGTATTATGGCATCATGGATGTAGACTCTCTCTAGGTATAGGTATATAATTAAAATCTCAGGAAACAATAGACTCGTTAAAGTAATGACCATATAAAAATGAAAAAATGACGACCAATAACCCAATAACTCTAACGAGGTACAGACAGACGGAATACAGTAATCCAGATTCCGCTATATTGGCGGTTATTCCGTTTTCCAGTACATTAAAACTCCCACAAACTGAGAGATTTTGAAATATGAATTTTTTATCAATCAAAGGAAACTCTTCTACAATCTTTTTCTTACTTTTTCTTGGGTATTATTGAGATAATTAAACCAAATTAAATTCAGAAACAAATGAATTAGATCTTCAAGAATATTACAATTTAAATTTGTCGAAAACGAAATCGTAGTGAAATTCCGTTTGACAGCCGCCTCACACGGGTCTGGAATCCGAATGAGCTTCCCATTGTCCGCAAACGTTTCTCCGTTTTTGTTTTTTTTTTATATATTTTTCGGTGTTTCTTTATTTTCTTTTTGTTTAATTAGAAGATTGATGAGCAGGCTGTTAATTAGATTTCCGGAAAAAATAAATAAGAATAGAATTAAAAATGGTAAGTACATAATATAATGTACCCTTTAATTACACCTGGCATTCCCTACTAATTATTGAAATAGAATAATTGGACATACATTTTGTGCCACCATTTTAGATAGTTAGTGTATGTAGTCAAAAACCGGAAATGGAGGCCATGATGCATTACAAGATTTTTGTAGATTAAGCGTAAGAGTAGAGTAGGGTTGAGCCCGGTGTATTTTTCAAATAACCAATCGGGATGCTCGCATTTAAAGGAAGTTTACTATTAGAATTGGTCTAGTGAATTTTATTTCCGGTATTATTATTTTGTTACCGCCTCTTTTGCTTTATATTTCATTTTTTTCCTAGAAGTATTGTTTCGACTGTGGTAGGTCGCAGTTATTAGTCAACAAATCTGATTCAACAAATTGGTTAATTATCGAAACCACCAGTTAAATTATTACAACTTGATTTGAATCTCAGATGTCAACCGTAACTAAAACGATGGTGGATGTTTCAAACGATGATAAAAATCTTCCTTCGTATAATAATTACTTTATCCATTTTATGTACTACAGATGGAATTTCGACCGGGAGTTTCTCATAATCATAGAGTATTCGAACTGGAACGGTTCTTGGATCAAACAAGTCAACACTTAATTGAAATATTCTGTACGATACAATATTTATCGGGTAATTATACTTGAAGAGAGTCCGTCTCTTGAACTAACTATAGCTAGAATTTAATTGAAAGTAATTTATTCAGCTTGCCAGAACATGAAATTATTTGTACAGCAGCTACTTACAAATAGATTACAGTCTATTTTGACCAATTCCGATCAGCTGTATTTGTTTTTTGTCATTGACAAGCTATTGAAATATCAAAAAAAAATG
>JAZBHA010000303.1:2637-13207 GCA_037464855.1 Iselma pallidipennis | reverse complement strand
ATTTCACCCTCAAATCTGTTCACTCACAACAAATAAACATTCTTTAGGATCTTTGAAATGGTTATTTTCCTTCATTTATCACGTTTTTCATGTACTTAGATGATTTTCCTCAAATTCTTGCCGATTGTGCTATAAATGTGGTTCTCCTTGAACTCATATACACCTTGGATATTTACATTAAATTATATACAATTATGAACAAATAAGGTGGAGTTATAAGTGCTAAATTGTATGCTTCAATTTCAGGGGCTAACTATGTGGGCTTCGTCGTTCGTTGTGGTTTTTTCTTTTCGCAATTAAAATTTATGACGGCCTACTTGTAAAAACCGAAATCTAGAAGAAGATGAGTAAATCTTGTGGATGAAAGGAGTTAAATTAGTGTGCTGTAACGAGCTTTATGACAGTTGATGATATCTTTCTTAATGAGAATAACGCGAGTGTATCCTTTCTTATTATGTGGCCTATAGGTTCGGTTGAAGACTTGTTTATCTCCAAAAAAAAAAAAAAAATCAAGACATTCTTCAACTGTAGCATATATTAGTTTGTATTCAAGAAAGAAAATCTAATTTTATAATAAAGGAATATTTTTCTTTGAAAAAATGGAAAGAATCTCGAATATATAAACAATTTTCGGTTTGATATTGGAGTAATTGCATAAAGTCTGTCGCTTTAAAAGTTATCAAGTTCTCTCAAAGTTCTCTTTATGAAGAAATCCATTAGGAATATTGTCCTGAATTAATATCAATTGAGAGCGAAAACTGGTTTAATAATACAAGACATAAACCAGCTACATTTTCTCTGGCATGTTGAATGAGAAACGCATTGATCTTTTAATGTTCAATAATTACGGTAATTATAAGTTGATGGCAATTAATAACATTTCTGTTTATGGGTTCCTGATAAGAATCCTTTATAACCCGTAACAGTACATAATAGGCACATATCATTGAAAAATTGCTAAGTCATTGCTTGACCAATGTTGATTATAAACAATTAATACAACGTATATGTAGACAGTAGTACCACCCACACACACGGCGTACTAATTAACAAATCCGATATATCGATTATAATGGGTATATGAAAGCTTGTGTATAATTTTATTTACTTTAACTGACGTTTCTCGTTTAAAAGGTAACGCCTCTAAAAACAAAAATCTCTTTATATAATAGATGGGTCGGCGCCGGACCAATCTTTCTACACCGTCTGTGATGCGAAAAACATTCGAAATTAAAAGGTCCCCACCGACGAGGGTTATGAATATCTGAATATCATTCCAGAAGGATGGAACCGGACACACCTAAAAAACTGTCGACTGACGGTATCAAGTGACGAATAATTTTTATACATTTGTGTCGTTTTAATTCAAATCAACAAAACTGTTGACAATTTTTATTTATTTCTTGTCAGACCATCCCTTTCACAAAATAACACTACACGTGCATTTCTTGCTAAATGTAACAAATTACAAAGAGATCGCAGCCGGTCAAAACGTTTTTCTAAAACTCCTTTGTTCGAATAAACAAACAATGAATAGAATAAAGGACAATTTTATAGCTATTATTGTAGTCTATGTTGTGAATAAAACCAGCCGACAGGTAGTTGTAATTCCTACTAAATTATCACAAAAAAAAAGTCGTTACAAAATAAACTCAATTTAACGAATTGTTGAAATAGTTTTTGTTCTATTATAGGAACAAAACTGTGCAGTTTATAATAAAGAAGCTAATGTGCCTGTAGGGAATAACGTTTTTACCTGACCAGTCGATCTTATAGTAGTTTTATAGTAAGGGGGCCCCAATGGAATTCTAGTCAGTGGTCGTTTTAAAAACATATCTCCTCTTCTATTGTGGGTGGTTACCTTAAACAGAACGAAAATAGAATGAAGCTCATCCTAAATTTCTATAATTACAATAACAGAAAGAATAGATAAATTTTGTTTTTCGTCCAGCCAGCCGCACCCCCTGTTATTAAATTTTGATGATGATGGTCCTTAACGTTTAAGCCGTACTACGTAGGCAAGTTTCAGTGATGTTTCGGAATTTGCTCGTTAAGTAAACAAGAGAGACTTACCTATAAAGATGACTGGCAGTTTCCTTTAGTCCAAAAAACTATACAATTCTTCGATGTATATATACGAGAGTATATATACGTAACATATCGTATAAAAAGATGACAAATGGTGTCGAGTCAAAAAATCAAAACAGTCATTGCTCAATTCCGCAGAGGTTAAGTTTAATGTCAAGGGATCTTGTTGTATGATGGATAACTTTCCGTCATTTTTAGACCGCAACCTTGAACGTCATTTATTTCAACTTTGGTGTGCCTTTCATAATTCTCCATTAAAACATGATGCCGCTGGTTTGCGCTTAAACTACCTATAGATATGAATCTTTTCTGTACATGTATAGGTATGTAGGTAGGATATTTTGATGGGAAATTGCTCTAGGTGGAAAATGCTAGAATGACAACGGGTGATTAACTCCCCATAAATCGACCAGCCACCAAAACAGAAAATTCAAAAAGCCGCTCAGCTTATTTTTTATTTAATCTTGCATACGGTTATATCAGAACTTTGCTGAATAAACAAATATCACAACAAATATTTGTTAATATCTAAATAATTATTATAATTCTGCACCTTTTTAGATTTTCTAATTAGTTAGAATTGCTGTCCTATACCTGTAAAATACACACAGAGAAGTAAAGAAGAAAATAAAAAATAACAACTTTTAACGCCAAGTTAATGCACGTTTCATCTTTTATTCCAAATGGAAGTAAAGTATAAAAATTAAACAGAACAATTACTGTGCTGTGGCGTTTCTTTATTAAGAAAAAGGTGCAGAAAAGTGTACTGAAGTTGAAAGGTGCCAACAAAAACACTGTCACGGTCTCGTATAATTTTAAGGTAGAATAATTTAGATATTAATTGTGAGTAAGAGAATGTCTTGAATACTTTTGGAAAAACTGGAATAAACGTTCAAAAACTTCAAAAGAACTAGCAGAGCTATAAGGATATATATCTATAGAGAGTTGGTTTTGCTTCCCTAGTGGGTCGTTTTCTTCTTCTTCAACAAAAACAAATAAAATAAAAACATTTATACATTGTCTTCTAATGGCTCTTTGCGCCTACGATTCAAACACATCCACGCGCGAATCTTTACCATTTTATAAAACTTGCAGCAAATCAAGAAATGTAAATATAGAACATAAATTTCCAACTGTATAAAACGTCCATAAATATCAGCCTAACAACCCATAACGTCCGTGTAATTGTCACTGGACAAGAAAACGCGTTCTATCCATCGATGTCTATCCTGTCGCATCCCAAGATAAATAATTGAAATCAATGGACGACAACAGTTCTGTTGTGTTTATGTTTTGGATCGAGAGAAGATGTTTGTTGTCGTCTTCAACAAGTCGGCGTATACCGCCTTCTAATGTTATCGAAAATTCAAAATAACCAACTGGAATTCTCTCTAGACTATGCAAACTGACCACCTCTCGAATTCTTAGTTTCCTGTTCATGACACCGTTACTGTTACCATTATTATTATCATTACCGATGAAGTATTTACTATCCGGACTCATGAATAATTGTGAATTGCTTTTGAATGGTTGAAAGTTGAAGTTGTCACCTACTAAGTTGAATTATTATTATTGTGTTATGTGATCACATTGGAACGTTAAGTAAAATAAATTGTAGCAATTTAGTGACATGCTATATTGTGTAAATGAGAATGTAATAGTCATAGTCTGTGAAACTGGTCCTATATCGAGACGCAATGGTGGTTCCACTATCAAACTAATGAAGCTTAACTTTCAGGACCCCCAGCTAATAGGGGACCCTAAAGTTTAGGCTTGATAATACAATCCATGTTTTTTCTGATGTGCGCCCTTCAGTGTTTAAAATGGGACAATTCCTCGATTATTATGAATCTTTTAATAACTCTTGGAGAAACGGCATCTATCTAGAGTTTCATGAAGAACTATCAATGATGAAATAGAGAGTATTTAAACTATTCAAGATTTTATTCAGGTATAATATGTGCAAATAGATATATGTGTGAAAGGAGTAGTTTGTATCATCACGATTCCAAAACTCTATTCACCAGAATGTCAATTATTTTCCAACAACTCTTGTTAGAATGTCGATGAAACCTCAATGGATATCAAAGCTGGAACGTTGTCTGACATGGAGACATGCAAATTAAACTAATTTAAATTCATAGTGAATTAAAATTGAACTTTTCGAACGCTTTACAGTAGATAGTAGATAGATAGATGTGTATAGAAGAAAAGGGAGGCTGTTTTTTTTTTGGTGTTATTTAGTCGGATAATAATGATAGTTCATATCAAGAACTTGGTGTACCATTTTGTATACAAATACAAGCAAAAATAACACCCACTTGATTTATTCATATGACTAAGCAAATGTCTGTGTTCAAAATTGGACCGGATCTATTGTCAAAAAGTCTGAAACATCTTCTACATTTAATTGTTTCACATACAGACATCTGTGTAGGAAATTATAATATTTAAATTATCCATTCTAATAAAATTATAAATGATTTGAAAATGGGTACAACATTCACGATTACAATAATAGAAAGATATGTATAATTAATAGTATTCTGCAAAATTTATTATTAATAACAAAACGAAAATTCAGTTTCATATTTTAAATTTATATTTTAATTAAATGTTTACTATATTCGACGATAGATTAATTTTAATTTGCAATAATACGAGTCTAGCAAAAAAAAACACTCAAAATATACTGAAAATTAATACATTAATGGCTAATATTACAATAAATAGTAATACAATTTGTGCTACAAACCAGTTGATATTCAGTTACCTACCATACGTATAAAAACTAATTTCCATTATACACCCATTCAAGTTTAAACAATTGCAATATACATGTCTACATAACAATTATTACCATAGAATTTTGTAATTTCTATTTAATTACGAATGTTTAAAATTCAATTGTATTTAAACTAGCTGAAAGTACGCATACAAAAATGATTTGAAGCCTTTTTTGTAAAATACAGTAGGACCTCTCTTCAGCGGACAGCTGTGGGGAAAAGAAATTGTCCACTTGAACGAGGTGTCCATTAAACGGAGAGTCTTGTGAAAAAGTAATTAGCTTTACATGTTAAAGTATAAAGTACAATCTAGAAGAAAATGTGGTCTTGCGGAGCACGAGAGCAAAAGAAATGGCTTATATTATAATACTTATTTGGGAAAGTAGTCTTCAATTTACCATCCTTATGATAAACGTACGGTGACCGCTGACAGACAAAGAAGGCAACTAGCAGAAATACCCTTACTTATTGTTAGTGTAGGGCGCATTTGCCCATCTCCTTCTCCCAGGAGACTAACAGGATTTAGCGTTGAAACTAAAGCTATCGCAAATGTGTCCATTTTTTTTTTGTTCATACTGTACACGGTCTCTATTGAACAATAGTCTATGAAACGCGTTTGCATCGGAGCCATAGCCAGAGCAAACCAAGAAATTCTCTTTTGGTAGCGCACAAATATGTCAGTGGTAACTCAGTGGTCCAGCTATTGCTCTAGTTACTGGGTTGCAGTGTTTCCTAAATTAAATGGAACTTGGTCTGTGTCCGTTCATTAGAATATCGATTAAAGAGTGGCCTTATCCTATGCTTAAATCGGAGGAGTCAGAAACTGTGCGCTTGAAAGAGGTGTACGCTAAGCTTCACTGCAATGAATTTCGATTTTTTCAGATTTTTTTGGGAATCAGTCCTATTTTCCGTACAATGTGCAACATATTCATATACCAACACGATTTGTCTTTCAAATATGCCTACACTCAGCCAAAAGATATAAAATTTAGTGGCAATCTTTATAGGAGGCGGCCAAGACTATTTCTATAAACATTCAACTAGATAGCAAGAAATAATATATGTAGGTATATGTATGTAATATTTATTTAATATAGCTCTTTGAATACTCAGCCGGAATTACAATAAATTTATTGGTCATATTTCGTCCGGTCGGCGGTATATATGCATGTTTAAAGTTGTCCCATACATCGCACGCTCGCCCCCAAAGCCCAACTATTGTCCATGCAACAATACCCTTTCTCCTGTCTCGTGCATTTTTAAATGCCAACGAAAAAATGATTTCTTTGTTAAGAAGAGAGCCGGATTTCGGTTTGTCGAGACCGAAACTATGGATCAATGTACATATGTATACATATACATATATAGTCGAATATCTTGAATGTTAATGACCAACTTGTAGTAGTCGAATAGTAAAGATAAAGAAGACTGTAACATGGGATCCCGCCGTGAACCCAGCGCCGTGCGGAATGTTTCACACTTTCTTAAACGATAAATTAACATCGTTATTTCTATCCCTGTTTTATATGTAACCACGTGACGGGAATTAATATGGTAATTAAAAAAATTTCTAAACATCATTATTTTTCAGTCAAGGACAATTGGTTTCATGTAACGATATGAACTACCTTTCTGAAGTCGCCATGTAATGGGCAGAGGAACTAGAATAAATTTCTAGCCTACGCATATGGTTCTAGCTTTAAGGACAATGTATATTTATTACCAGGACTATTGTATTACAGTTTTTCCCTTCTAAAATGCGTCAAGTTTGGTGCATCTTTCACAATATAAATCGCCGTATATGTTTTAGATAACAGACACATGCATATCCTCGACTATAAATCACAGAATTTACTCGCCCCTACTGGTGAATTACCATACTAACCGCTGCATCTACACCTATTTACATCGCCAATATGGGTGTCACACGATTGTTCAAAGTATAATTATCATACATTAAGATCCTTTAAATCCCTTACATGCTTTAAATTACCATCACCGACTTCTTTACGAATGAATCGCAATACTGTTGAATTAATGACCCACAGTATTAATGTTCCCACAAGTATTAGAAACTTGAAAGAGTTAATACAATCTTTCAGGAACTTGTCATATGTTTCCATAATGAGAGCTTAATTCGCCTCTGGTAAACCAGAAGAATACAAAGCTAATTTAAAGATTTCCCAAGGCATTTGGTGTTATTAGCGCCTTGCACGATTCAAAAAAAAACACTTCATTTCTGTTATTCCGATTACATTGACTACAAAAAATGAATAGTTTTGCACAAATGAGAAATAGATCCGACTAATCTCCCTTATTTGTGAATTTTCTGGCAATTTTCTGCGTCTTGCTTTAACTACCTGGAAAAAAATTGAGAGAAAGTGAAGAGTCACTCTTAATTAATTAATAGGATGATTCAGGCGAAAATACAATTTTAAAATGGACTAATCTCCGATGATCAGCTGGTGCAAAATTCTTGTTGTGCCGGAAATGGGATTTTTTTCTCAAATTTCAGTGGTATTTTAAATTGTACACATTCAACCCTTCTTTTAATTACAGCAATTTGAAATTATACGTATCGTTAAGATTCTGGTTGGGTAATTAAAATAATAATTTCTTTTTAGCTTCTTAATCGCCGCCAAAATGTATACGACAAGACAACAATATACATATATTCGTTTCAATATATAATTATAACCAGTTTTTAAAATTCAACACACGGCTAATGAGTAACCGAATCCGGTTTTAAACTTATTTAAATGAACCATTGAAATTAATGTTTTCAGCCACTTGAAATAAATGTAAATTGATCAAGGCATGAACCTCATAACAGAGGCGTAAATTATGTCATTCAAATTGTCTCTCCAAATGAGACAATATTAATAAAGGAATCTGAGGACACATATTAGTTAAAAGTGTTGAAAGTTTTTTTTTAATTTTGTTGGTTAATACAACGAATAATTGTACAATTTTTGAATACAATAATATATTTTCGGATATTGTGTATGTAAATAATATTCTTTGTTTGTGTTGACCGCCTCTTTCCATCATCATTATTAAATACAAACCAAAAATTGAAATTCTTTTTAAAAAAAAAACAACATTCTATAGCTATAAAATCAGGGTTGTGTCTACATTTTAAAATAAACATGACGGGCGGCGAATAGCCACAATAACAAAAAGATTATTTTGAATTTATATTTTTTATAATTACTACTTACTACACCGGGTGGGGTTCCCCATTTCTCATAAACCTGCCATCTACGACCATTGTCATGGTAAAACGGTTTATGAAATATACGACAGGTTAACTTCTACCTGTTCGAGAAGAGAATAGATTCAGCAATGGACCATTAAAAAAAACACGAAGCAACGTTTTTTCTTTTATTCCTTAAAAATATCGCAAGTATTTTAAATTCTTGAGTAATTTTCTTTGGCTTTTTTTATTTTATTTTATCAGAAAACTATCTGTTTAACGATATAAAAACACCGTTTTGTCTTCTAGTGGTATACTTGTGATTGTACGTGTAAATAATATTACATAGCTTCTAGAGTACTTCTTGGTATATTGTGTATGTGAGAACTATTGTTGGTACGTTTTAGAATGCGTATGGATTTCTATACAGTCCGATTTAATCTAAAGTCTACTTAGACAGGTACGCTTAGTCAGTGCCCACATCCTACATCTTTTATAATAGAATGTTTAATTGATTTTACATTCAGACTATCAAATAACCAGCCAGTCCTTAAAATTAAAATTTTTCGTAAAAACAATGAAACTACTACATGTAACAATATCCTGTTTATGGAGTACAAAAAGGAACACCTCGTACAATTAGAAACAGTTATTCCATTTCTAAGGCTGAAATATCAAAAATAACTGCCAACAGCCTACGTATCTGTAGGTTTTTTTCTTATGAAGTAAATTTGCTAATGAAATAGAAGCGTATTTAGAGCCCGTAGGCGACAAATTTTTTTCATGTAAATATTACAAAAAACAACCGTTTTTGTGCATGTTTGGAGTTCTTCAGCTTGTTTGTTCCCAGTTCTGTTGTGTATCGACAAGGCCATTAGACTTCCTTGAAGATATTGGGTTTGAATTGATGAATGCAAACTTAATTTATAGTAAATTAGTGTATATTAGTCCGGATCCGGATCAGGATTCTAGGGATAATATATTAACTATATTTGGATTATAATCAAGCTATTTGTATGACTTGAACAGTTTCAGGTCAAGTAAACTTTAAATACGTCGGAATGTCCGTAGTTTGCTCTGTTCATTTATTCAAATTGCCGTCTGTACACATCGAAACTCAATAAAGAGGAATCGAGACATGCCTGTCTCGCTCTCTTCACGTGCATATTGAACAGTTGTTCGATATTGGTATACATATGGAAGGACTGTTTTTAGTGGAAAGTCATGACCAAAACATACTTGTCGTCATCATAACTTTTTACAGTTCTAGACAGCGATAATGTTGTACTTGCCAATATAAGATTTACGTTTATTTCGATTCTGTACTTGTGTTAAAGAAAGTGTAAATTTGCTTGATGGAAAAACACTTGAATTTCTCTCGAGCGATGTTGTTTATTACCATGAAAATTAGAATTTACAGGTATTTTACATTTCTCTTTAGAGATGGTTGTGTGAATCCGGAACAATATGAAGACAACATGCAGACATCAAAATATTCGAGAGCCGTTAATGGAATTATTTATATAAATGAAAACAATCCAAATATGAATTATTATTTTAAATAGACATACAGAAGACTGACATGATGTTAATATTTCCTTAGACATAATCAGGTCATAACAGCGATAAGTTAAATTAAATGAACTGTCGCCAGAAGCGATTCAGTTCAAATATTACCTCAAATAAATATACTTCTAGATATTTAAAAATAACGGAAAAAACAGACATCTTCTTCTTCAATTAGATCAAGTTTTGAAACACCGCCGAGTTATGTTAGAAGATGATGAAGAAAAAATCATACCAAATGATCAACAAACGTGTTCTCTTACGGTACTTGAAACATATCAACAATCTCTTCCTTTGGCTGTTTTAGTCGCGATTTCGCATCGCCTGAGGCTTTAGAGCTCTCAGTAAAACTGGAAACGGTGTTATTGTTGATTCCAAATAGAAGGGCATTGTATTTATAATTGTATTGTTTCAAACCTTGAACTTGGAATAATTATAAATGATTAGTAATAAATTATACAACATTCTAGAAAGGACAAACAAATCGACTGACAATTTATAAAACTGTTTCAATTTAATTTTTTATAAAAAAAAGTGTGTATGTACAAATGCCATATTAAATTCGTGAAAGAAAAACACACGAGATCTTTATAAATGATAAAAAAGAATTTGAATTTATTATATCACTGGAGAGGGACTGATGTAAACTTCTTAGAATTTTGTTTCAGAACTGTCAAACAGACGCCATGCAAATGATAGAATTTGAAATTATAATTTATTTTAGTGGACTTTTTCCAAACAATACTTACAAGCTATAATAATAATAATAATGATAATAATAATAATAAAAGTCTTGATCTTGGCCGTATAAATGACCTCTTCAATCAAATACTGAATAACTTCAATATGTCTTAAGTAAGATCCATAGAATAGATAGTTGATTTATTTTAATTACAATCCTAAATCCATAAAAATCTTGAAAAAGTTATAGTGA
>JAZBHA010000302.1:64972-78911 GCA_037464855.1 Iselma pallidipennis | reverse complement strand
GATAATATTAGTTCAAAGTTGATGGGGTTTGTAAGAAAAATTGTATTTTTTTTTCGTATTGTTACAGACACCAGCTCCTCTACCAATATGTACGGAATGTTTAGGTACAGAAACGAAAAATCGTCAAGGTGTTATTGAAAAATTAAGTGCCTGTTCGGAATGTGGTGCACGGGTGCATTTAACGTGTACTACAGCCGGTCCTGAATTAGCCACGTTATTATCAAAAGGTGGCAAATGGTTTTGTGAAGATTGTAAAACTTGCGACGGCTGCGGTATGAATATTTATCCATATTTTCAATCATCTGTGACACAATTTAATTTTTTTCAATGATTTTTTGTTCTCGTCATATAGGAAATACAGGCGTCTCGACGTGTCTATTATGTTGTTGTAGTTGTGAAAGACAATATCATATGGGCTGTTTAGATCCTCCAGCTGAAAGAAAACCGAAATGCCCGTGGCGTTGTCGACATTGTTTAGGACATCATGATAATGTTAAATCGAGAAAATCTGAAGCTGGTGGTAATGTCCGGAAAAAAATGGATAGAGTACGTGAGAAGATCAAAGAAAAGAATCAAAGGTGAATGAATTTTCTTGTAATAAATTCTTCAGCATGTCCCATGTAGAATAATTGAAAATTTCTTGATTATTCTACGCTTTAATGCTGAAAAATTAGAAAATACCTGCCAAGTTAGCTCTAGAAATTTGTTTTCCCATCAAAAATTCTATGAGTTTACGCTGCAGGCAACAATTATTTATGTATAATTGTTTTCTGTTATTAATCCTTAATACTTTGTTTATGTACAGAAGTAAGGATGTTCCATCATCGAAGTCTGATGCCATTACAACGACGCCAACAATAAAAAGTAGCAATCGGAAAAGTAGGATACCACAAGCAGCACCGCCGCCGCCACCACCACCACCAGCAAATGACAGTGATAGCAGCGAAAATGAGGGTACGCGTTCCCCTGCCAATTCACAACATCATATCCAAAATCCCCATTTAAATTCCTCCATTACACATACAACAATGACCACTGTTACTGCTACCACTACAACAAATCCATCAACAACAACACCAAGAACAACAACAACAAATACAGATCGTGTAGAGACTTCGGATCGTATGTCCAAAGAAAAACAGAAATTTTTTAGATTATCAGCATTCAATGCTGATAAAAAACGCGAAAAGAAGCACAAAAATATTGATAAAACAGTTCGATTAGATGATTTAAGTACCAATGAAAGTGATAATAATGATGATGGTGATGATGAAGAGACTAATAAGGGACGAATGTCTAAAAGGAAAAATAATAATGAATCGACGAATAAGCAAATCAATTCAAAGAAGAAAGTCTCTGACCAAAAATTAAAACAATCTGTTAAGAATAATAAACGAATAATAAATAATAAAAATAATAATAGTAATGCTACAAAAAATGATATCAAACCAAATCAAAGACCGATCCGGAATAGAAGTAGAAAGATTCTATCAAGTTCATCGGAAAGTTCATCGAGTAGTGAAGAAGATAGTAGTGATGAAACAAGTGATTCAGAAACAGATTCATCATTAGAACCATCACGAAATAATCATCGTACAAGGACCCATATAAAAGTACCAATTTTTAATACAAATAATAATAGTAATAATAATCGTATAACACCACAGACTTTTGGTAGTATTAGTGGTATTACAGTTGATAAAGATAAACCATGGGGTTTTGCTGTAGCAGCTGCTGAAGCTAAACGTAAAGAGATGACCAGTTCGGAACCGTTAACATTTGCCAGTTTTTCAGATTCTAATGAAACGAAAAGTAATCGTTACAATAATAATAATAATAATAATAACGATAATGATAATCAAAACAGTATTGACGATAAAGAAGACAATAATAATGTTGATAAAACTAAGCCAGGTTTTGGACAATTACGTGGTCTATTTGATGGTTTATCACATTTGTATGCTGCATCAACTGAAAACCGTTCAAGTCGTTCAACACCAAATTATAATCCTAATCGACGTAAACAAAAAGATAACGATGATGATAATACGGAAAATGTTATAAGGACTTCTAAACGTAAAACAGTTGATTCTGTTACATCATCATCGTCATTATCACTAGCAACAACAACAACCACAACAACACCCAG
Organism: Iselma pallidipennis; assembly: GCA_037464855.1. NCBI lineage: Eukaryota > Metazoa > Arthropoda > Insecta > Coleoptera > Meloidae > Iselma > Iselma pallidipennis. The sequence continues at coordinate 76,762 of JAZBHA010000302.1, read as the reverse complement.
CACCGCACAAAATCGTTCCACATCCCGTTCATTGATAAACCTGACCTCATCCTGTATTTCATCAACCACTACCACCACCACCACTACCAACAACAACCACAAAAATAGCAACAACAGCACCAACAACAACAACCAGTACAACGATGGTGGTATTGAGACAATGACGCCCTCTAATCTAGTAAAGACTGCTGTTAATTCAAAACGGCATGAATTAGAACGAAGAAAATTGTTGTTAAAAAATGAAGCCGGGTTGGGTACGGTCGGTTGTTTCGGACATACAAATTCGATACATGTCGAGGAGGCTAGAATGAAAAAACGCAATCATTTAGCTGAGGCCACACAGACAAACCATCCATTGGCGGTGACGCCGTTTACTACCAACAATCAGACCGGTAAGATCGGAATCCGTACCTGGAAAAAAATTATCCTTTATCTCCTATCTAAACATTATCTCATAATCATCATTATCATCATCATAATCATTTAAAAAAAAATCCTTGAATTTTTTTCAACCATATCCTTTTCGTATCCTGAATTAACCTGAAACGTATACCGGATATCGACGATAAATTCTTAAAATGGGTGGTTTCTAGATTTGAGTAAATTAACGCAAAAAAGAGAATTGAATTATTCACAAGCTGCCTCATTGTTTCCTTTTTTTTTGGGGGGGATTTTAAATTAGAATATTTTGAGGCACAGGGTTATTTTTATACATTTCAGGTTACGTAATTGAATCCTGTTTTTTCGATTTGATTTTTTTTCTAAAGTAAATTAATCGCTTTAATGATGGGCCGCTTGTATTCAATTTGATGATCGCCGCATGCATTTTGGTGTGGTAGAATTTTAAAAACAAGAAAAAAGCAGCACTTCGCGTTGTTTAATTTTCCTATTTCTTTTAAATAATTTCTCTATAAAAACCACTCTTTTTTCTCTCTATTTTATTACTTAATTTGACTTTATTTTTTTTTAATCCCATATCGCTTGCCATCACCTTCACATTATTCACAAAACACAAAAACACTCACATTTATAAACACATATACACCTTCTGAGATTACTTGTCTGATTGGCTAACTCAGGAAGTGACTCGATAGATATATAACGCTTTTTTTTTCGGTTATTGTTAATCGAACTAATCATAGATTTTGTGTTTTTTTGTTGAAAAAGAACCAACCAATCCAACCAAAACAATAATAAGATTGATAGAAAATTGCGTATTATCAAATAATAATAATAATAATATTAATAATAATAAGGCAAGAAAAATGGAAATTTGGTGGAAGAAGTCAGTAGTTTAATCTAGTAGCATGCGATTTTCTAATCGGTTTTGGTGGAAATTTTTCGATTAAAATCGTCGGTTTATATTTTTTAAATAATAATAAAAATTTTCTTTCTTTTAAGAGATAACATCACTATGATGCTTGTGTATGATGCACGCAACAGAGGGCTGTCATTGTCCACCATCTTGGTTCCAAAGATTTTTATTTATTTATTATTATTATTTTTGTTAATTCTCTGTTGCGTGTTACATAGTTTTCCTGCTAATAATTCGCTTCTTATTCTAGAAAATTCAAATAATAATACCAAACAAATGAGAATATTTCTATTGTTCCAGATGATATAAAACCACCACAATTACCACCAGGTGTTACACAAAAAGATGTTGATCTATTTAAAGAGACACGTGATAAAGCTAATGGTCTACCATCATCGATGGTATCACTAACAACACCATCATCAACAAATTTGGTGACATCACCATCATTCCTAATGGCACAAGGACGTTGTCCTGCAGCTATTGAATTTGGTAAATATGAAATACAAACATGGTATTCAAGTCCATTTCCACAAGAATATGCCCGTTTACCAAAACTATTCCTATGTGAATTCTGTTTAAAATATACGAAAAGTAAAGCCGTTTTAGAACGACATCAAGATAAATGTACATGGCGTCATCCACCAGCTACAGAAATCTATCGTTGTCATGATCTATCTGTATTTGAAGTTGATGGTAATGTGAACAAAATCTATTGTCAAAATTTATGTTTATTAGCAAAATTATTTTTGGATCATAAAACATTATATTATGATGTTGAACCATTTTTATTTTATGTATTAACGAAAAATGATCGTAAAGGTTGTCATCTAGTTGGTTATTTTTCAAAAGAGAAACATTGTCAACAAAAATATAATGTCTCTTGTATTATGACAATGCCACAATATCAACGACAAGGCTATGGACGATTTTTGATCGATTTCAGTAAGTTTTTTTAGAATTTTGATGATTTTATTAGGATTTAATATAATTTTTTTGCCCTAATTAGGTTATTTATTATCGAAAAGGGAGGGTCAACCAGGAACTCCAGAGAAACCCCTATCAGATTTGGGTCGTGTCTCTTATTATGCATATTGGAAATCAATGGTTTTAGAATATTTACATAAACACCGGACCGATAAATTGAAATTAACCGATATTAGTAAAGAAACTGGAATGTATTGTCATGATATTGCATTAGCCTTACAATTATTAGGTTTTGTAACAACAGTAAAAACCGAAAATGGACGTAAACTTGTATTATCAATTGATTGGGATCAAGTTAATAAACATATGGAACGTGTCACCAAATCTAAAACACGTATTGATATTGATGCCGAATGTTTACGTTGGACACCATTATTAACAAATAATACAAATCCATTTAGAGATGATAAATCGGATACGGAAAAAGAGCAAAGTTTAACAGAAACAGCTGATATAATTGTACCACAACCGGAGAAGATTATATTAGAAACACAACAAGGTGTTAAATTTAAAAAGGGACGTAAACGTAAAATTTCTGGTACACCAAAGACAACACCGAAAACACCAAAAATTGAACCAAAAACTCCTCAACCACCACAACAACCCAGTAAACCTGTAGTAGAGAAAGAGATTGAAGTGACATCATCAGGACGACGTCGTACACGACCAAGTAAATATGATGAAACAACATTTGCTGATATTAAACCGAAAAGTCATACAAATGAGAATAATAAAAGGAAACGTAGTGATACAACAACAACCCAACAACAACAACAACAAGAGAAAGGTGAAATTGTTGAAAACAAGAAGGCAAAACTTGATACAGAAACAACTAAAACACCAAATGATAAATCACCGAAAGCTAATTCTATTGGAACACCAACAACACGACCTAGACGTAGTGTTGTCAATAATAATAATCAAAATAAAGAGAAAATTGTTGGTGAACGATGGTCACAGCGTCGTGTTAAACGACAAAGAGAAACCAAAATTGAAGATGAAGAAAAAGTCGTTGAAACTATTGATGAACAACCACCAGTTAAAGATACTGAAATTAATCAAATTACAACAACACCAACAAGGAATAAAAATAATAATACCATCAATAATAATAATAATAATACGACACCAAAATTGAATCGTAAAAAACGTCCATTAACACGGAAGAATAAATCAAGAAATCAAACCAGCGATTTTAAGAAACAATTAACATTACCTGAATTAATTAAAAATAAATTGAAAGGGGAAAGTGAAAGTGAATCACCGTTAATTTCAGAAAAATCAGATGATGAAAGTGGTGTTAATAATGATAAGAAACCAACAAATATTGTACAACAAACAATACAAAATAATGATGAAAAAATCGATGGGAAGATTAAAAATAATAAACGTAAAGATGATAAGAATAAGAAACGAACAACAACGGCGACAACAACAACAACATCGCCTACAAAAACAACAACACCTGAAGAAGATTCTAGTGCTGAAGCTGATGATGAAATGGATAATGATGAATTGATACCGAAATCATTCAACGATGTTGTTACACCAACAAGTAATAAGTTTAATAAATTTACAAAATCTAGTCCACCAACAAAAGAGAAAATTGATAATAATGGTAGAAAAATTATGACTAAAGTTGATGGTAAAAAAGAGATTGATAAAAAAGATGATGGTGGTGTTGGTGGTGATAAGGGGAAATCACCAGTTTATTCATCGACAACATCAGAATCGGAAACTGAAATTGATGGACAAAAAATTAAAACAATTTCGCATAAAGAGATTCTGGAAATTTCACGAAAGAATCCCTTATTGAATTCACAAGTTAAACAAGAAGAGAAGAATCCTGTTGGTAATAGTATTGATGAAACAATTAATGCTGTTGTAGACTCTGTAATTGAAACTCCTGTAACAACAACTAGTCAAAAATCGGACCAAACAGTACCCACAACAACAACACCAGTCGATGCGGATGATGATCGAAAACTATCCGATATGGATATAGAAAAAATTGAAGATGATCGTAATAAGATTGTTGAAAAAGAGATTGTGAAAGATGATGATAAGCTTCCCAAAGTGGAGGAGAATTCTGAACGAGTTGATGAAAATAAAGAAAAAGAAAGTATTCCTGAAAGAACTGAAGAAGATAAGAAAGTTGAAGAAGAGATTGATAAAAGTCCAGAAACTAAAACAGTAAATGATAAAGATAGTGTTGTTGTTGAAGATAAATTAGTAGAAACTGTAAAACCAGTCGAAGAAACAACAACAAAATCTGTGATTGAAGCGAAAAGTAATCAAATTGTTCCATCGCCTAATGTTGCTGCAGTAGCATCACCACCACCGGTTACAGTTCAGCCAAAAGAGGAATTAAAAATACACCACCAACAACAACAACTTCAACCACCTCAACAAACTAAAGAAGAATTAAAAGTTGAAAATAAGCAACCGAAACTAGAAAAACAACAACATGATGAAAGGCAACATCCACAACAACAACAACAACATCAACAAACCCAACGTCATCACCAAAAAATTTGTGATGATAAACCGAAAATCAGTAAAGTTGTACATAAAGAAAATGATAATTTATTACCAAAAACTGATTATGGTATGACCGCTCAAAATTATCATCAATTAACCCAAGCACAATATAATCAATGGCAATGGAGTTTACCACCATGGGATAAAGTGTATTATGATCCAACAAAACGTGAATATTCCAATTATCCACCAATGCCATTACAATTTCCACATTTAGATATGTTACCGAAACAACAACAACCACAACAACAACAGCAACAACAGCAACCAACACTACAACAGCAGCAACAACACCACCAACAACAACAACAGTTGTATCACCAACAACAACAACAATCGCTAGTACAACAATATCAACAACAAAGTTGTGAAAAAGAAAAATTGAAATCACATCGTCACGAATCGAAACAAACATCAATGAAATCCAAAGATAGTAAACTTGAAAGTAAAGAGAAAAATTCACCGAAAAAGAAAGATGATGGCAAGATGAATAAAAATGATTGTGTTGTTGTACAACAAAATGATCATGGAAAAAATAATCTTCCACCATGTTCTGTGGCTAATAATAATACCAATTCAATGAAACCTTATAGTGGTGAAAATTCAGTTGTAGTTTCACCAGAAAAACCAAAGAATCATCATCATCATCATCAACAACATCATAATCATCATAATGATAATAGAGTTGAATCAGTTGATGATAATGGACATATTATTAATAATAATAATAAATTAGAAAATGTTGATGGAATTCAACAACAACAACCACAAGCTGCAATGACAACAACACCATCTATAAAACATACACCACCAACACCATCTGATATACCATCAATGGGTGTATATACACCTGATTCAACAACAAATTCAGTACATAGCCTACATTATGGACAGTGTGATTTAGATGTTGCTCAATTAGGCTTAGAATCACCAGCATCAATTTCGAGTGATATGGCATCACAGAATTCAGTTGAACCAGTCCGTCCGCCATCTGTATTACCTGCTCATAATCAGAATAATCCACCACCACAACAACAACAACAACCTCAAACGAATTATGATTGCACAGTTCAACATAATTTACAACAAAATAATCTTCAAGTCCAACAACAACAACAACAACAAACTGCAGTTCCTGCTTCTAGTCCTAATATGAATAACATACAGTTGGCGCCACAACAACAACAACAACAATCGGGTTCAAATAAACGACAAATGCAACAACAAAGGAATCGTTCAAGTACACCATCAGGAAATAAACAACATTCAAATATGAAATTAACACCACCATCGGCAACTCAACATGCTTCAGTACAACAGAATCGTCAAAGAGCCACCCCACCAAATGCTGGTGGTCCTAGTGGTCCTAGTGGTGGTGGTGGTCAACATCAACATATGTTGGCAAGTCCAACCCAAAGTCAACAAGTCCAACATCAAGTAATGCAACAACAACACCATTCCCAACAATTACCCTCGCATCTACATCATCAAGTGGCAATGCATCAAAGTTATGGTCATCATCCACAATTAGGTGCATCTCGAATGCATCAACATCCTCATCATCCCCATCATTCAGTTATAAGTCAAGGCAATTATATACCGGTAGCAGTTAGTACACAAGCATTTCCAGCACAAGGTACAACAACATATGTTAGTGTACCAATGACAACCGTTATACAACATCATCGTATGAGTGCTCAACAAAGTGGTCCATTAGGTAGTCTTCCACCGCATCAGAAATTAACACCTAGTCCATCGTGTGCCGTCACATCCGGTACAAATTTTTATATACAAACCAATCCACATTCTCATGTTCATACTCCAGGTCCTGTACCAACACCAGCACCAACTCCAGTACCAACATCCACATTACAAGGTAATACAGGACAGAATCGTGCAACAAATTCAAGTTGTTCATTAATTAAATTACAAGAATTAGCAAATGGTTTAGATATGATGCCAAGTGCTTGTAATACAATGACACCACCGCCACCACCACCAACAGCAATGACTTTAACACCACCACCAACACATCATCCACATGCCACAATGACACCACCACCAATGATACAAAATCAAACTGTACGCAATCTAGCACCAAGTCCATCTGGTATTCCATCAAATCTTCAATCACAAGTATTAGGCTATCATAAATATTATCAAACGAATATGAATCAAATTGGTGGTACTGTAACACCACCGATGCAAAGTCGTTCAAGTCGTAATTCAACTAATGTTGCTGTACAACATATGCAAACAACATCGAGTCGTGTCAGTCCAAATGTCACATTAAACCCAAATGTTATGTATAATTCATTAAATGGTTATCGTATGGCAGCCCAACAAGCACCAAGTCCTGTTACTGGTTATATAACAAATACAGCAGCTAGTTTTATTAATAATGGTCAGATACCGATGCAAATGATGAATATGGCAGCACAGACACAATATCAAGATCCAGCTGCTATACAACGAGCTGCCCAACAAAATACCATGTATCCATATGGGTATATTAATGGAATACCATTGAACGGTACAATGAGACATTAATCATAAAATCAAGTGAATTGTTCGAGAGTAAAGTTGTTTTTTGTAAAGTGTTTTTAATAAGTATGATGATGGAAAATTGCCTTACACAAGTATTTATTATTTTTTGTTTGTGGTCAATATGTAAGGTAAGATTTTTGTAAATTTTAGGGCTGTGCTGGCTTACAATGATCTGATTTTTATATTATTATGGTAATTTGATAATCTAAGAAATATATTATATTCAAGAGGTTGTTGTTCTCTCATCACTGATTTGTTTATTTATTTGGTCTGAAGATCAAAATACATATTTTATTGAATATTTTGTAAAGAGATACACATTGTATAGATACGAAGTGGAGTTTTTTTTATGTTTTGATTCTAATTTTAGTTAAACACGGTATGATTGGAACGATGTTTGATGTGTGTACCTTTCTCCTTGTAAGAGTATTAATTTATTTTAAAGTATGTGTAAGATATTGTAAAATATGTGAATATTATAAATATTATTATATTAGAAAAAAAAAAGAGAACACAGGGATAAGGTTTTTTTTTGAAGATTTTTTTCTTTTTATAATAATTATGACTTTTTAATTGTTGTTAATCTTGAACTAACCATATTGTTTTTCTTCTAGCCTCCCCCAATTTAATTTACCCATATAAACTTATTAATTTTGTGAATTGCAATAGTAAAAAATAATGATAATCAAAAAAAAAATGTTAATAATAAGCATGAAGAGAGCAAGCAAACTCAATTTAGCTTAAGTGTTTGATGTTTTCACTTGATTTTTTTCTTTCAATATATTTGTAAATAGCACTGTGATTAGATTTGTTAGCTTATCGAATTTGTTGTATTTAACAACTAAAAATATATATATTATGATATCAAGCAATTTTCGCTGTATATTTGAATGAAAAATTTGTATAACTACATGATATTAAAAGAAAGTGTTAGTTTTTAAATTGGTGTTTTAGTTAAGCCCTCTCTGTCCTGTTAATACTTCCCTCTAAAATTGCTACTGGTCTGCAACCAAATAGACAGGTCTACAGCAACGGGCTTCTAGTACTCTTAGTGGGGCTTCTAGTACTCTTAGTGGGGCTTCTAGTACTCTTAGTGGGGCTTCTAGTACTCTTAGTGGGGCTTCTAGTACTCTTAGTGGGGCTTCTAGTACTCTTAGTGGGGCTTCTAGTACTCTTAGTGGGGCTTCTATTGATCTTATAGCAACTTTGGAGCTTCTAGTAATTTAAGATACCTTTAGTATCTTCTTCTAGTGGCCTAGGAAGGGTTCAGCCGGAAGCTTCTAGCATTTCCCTCCAACTTCTACCAGCGATCAACAGTTACGCAATTCAGGAAATTAGGAATTAATCTATTGACAAATTTAAATAATCACGATTTATTTTGTCCAAATTTACAAATTAAAAAATACTTTTAATTATATAAAATTATTTATAATGATACAGTAGCCGTACTAGAAAGTTAAATTTTTAACACATTAATTTAAAAGAAGGGAACAATATATATAAATTGCTGATACAGCATTATTTTCACAATTATGTAAAATTACATAAGGACCCTTCCGCTGTTGAAATACATACTTTTTTTGAAATTTTCCACACTAAATATTAATAAATTATTGGATGAATCTCTTATGGAATTTTACTTGAAGTTCATCATCATCAACCTGCCTGGATTTTCAATACGGTGCATATCGTCTAGATGGAGACGGTCCCCTGTCGGCCACTCTGAAAAATCCACTACCATCAATCATACAATTACAATTTCAAACAGTGTTTCATGCAAAATCTTCTCACCTTCTATCCTCAAATGAATCGCGACTGAAATCTTCATACATTCGACTCATCCGTGAACCGGGCATTCCACCACCACCAGCTGGCTGGGGACTACGTCTACTGAACATACCATAATCATTTCCACTTCGACCGAAACTCGAATCTCTCATTCCACCACTCATACCACTGGCAGGTGGTCCACGTAAACCAATTGATGGCATCGGTGGTAATGGTTCACGACGGGGTGGTAATGGTGGCGGTAAGAAGTCACGTCCACCTCGCATTCCCATATCGCCACGTGGTGGCAAACCTGAATACCGTCGTTCATATAAATCACGTCCTTCATCGAATCGTCTGTCGTAATATCCATCATAGCCGTCCTATATTTGAGAAAAAATCAATTAGTTTTTGTTTTACAATAAAGTGGACTTCCAACAAGAAGTGTGATCCATCTTGGTAGAAGTCTCTGAGCATTTAAAAGGCGAGTGAAATTTTCAGGAATACTCTGGTACGGATTGATGGATGGTAAATGGAGTGGGAGTCTTTTAGGTTTTTTTTCGTTCTGAAATGATCGTTCGACGTTGTAGTAATTTCGAATAATATGAAAGGTAATATAGTGATGGCTTGGTTGTAGAAGAAAAAGTGAATGAGAGAGAATGTGATGTTCGCGTACCCCAAATCGGCCCATCATCCGGTCGCGTAGAAATGGTGGCGGCGGCGGTGGTGGGTAGGGATCCCTACCGAACATGCGGTCACGGAAGCGATCCGGTCCCATACCTTTCGGGCATTCCTTCGACCAATGGCCACCCCTACCGCATCGGTAGCATTGTTCGGGATCGCCCATGCCCGGTCTTTGTCTAACGCGACTTGTCGACACTTGAACCTTCATCGGCTGCCCGTCCACCAAGGTGCCGTTCAATTCTTTTATAGCCTCGTTCACATCGCCCGATGATTCTAAATGTACGAAACCGTAGTTGCGTACGATGTCGCATTCCACCACAGTGCCGAACTTTTTGAATAATTCGCGTATTTGTGGCGCCTTCGTATTATCTGTTAAATTACCAACAAATATCTTTGTTGTTGGCGTTTGCGGTGCTTTACGGCTCTTCGCCGCTTCACATTTCATTGGTTGACCATTCAACATGTGGCCATTCAAATTTTGTATTGCCTCGCGACCTTCCGATTCGTTCTCCATATGAACGAACCCGTAATTCTTGACAACATCGCATTCCACCACTTTGCCGTATTTCTCGAACAATGGACGGAGATCCGTCACCGCCGTTTTCTCAGCGAGGTTTCCGATAAATATTTTGAACGTTCCCGCACTGCTGAAACCCGGCATCTCGTCGCGGCTCGGCCTGAAACTCGACTACATTGAAACATCCATACACCTCCAGCATTATCTTATTTTATTTTTAATTATCATTCTAATTAACTAATCATAAAATTGAAGAATACTATAAAGCCTGAAAAACTGTACTGTTGTGATGTGTTTAAGCAAAAAAAAAAACAAAGAAAAGATTAAAACAAGAATAACTCGTTCTAGTCCTCCATTTTTGGAAAACTACGACGTCGCGACGCCGGTCCCGACTAGATCCCGCCGCCGTTTGTTTGTCAATTTTAATCAAACCGTCACAATTACTACGGAAGGATGGCGGCAGAGTTCTAAACGGGGCTACAAATAACTTACCGGTTTGTTCGTTCGATCAATCGAACACTTTCGACATACGTCACAACAATCAATCAAGCCGAAGACATTACAATCAATTACAAGAAAAACAAATCAATTTGGAGGCCAAAACAACACAAAAAAATCGAAGACAGAAACAAATTAAAGTATTCGTCGTCGATTTATTTCAAATTCCGATTAAAATCTCGCTCCACCAAAGTCACGTAAGCAACGATTTTTCGACCAAACAAAAATACAAAAAAACACTTTCAAACAGTTCTAAATTCAACTTACCTTCGATTTAAATTGAAATTATCACAAATTAAAATGGAATATTTACAATAAATCCAGGGAAAAAAGCACGGATTTATTACACCCAACTTGACACAATGGCGCCTCTGACTCGTTTGGTCAAATGGCGCGTCGTTGTCAATCGACGGTAATGAAAGCGCATGCGTAATTTATTCCTACACGCGACATGTCCAGGTGGCGCTAGTAGCACTTCCGGTAGCAACCCGCCAAATTCAAATTCCATGTTACTAGCAATTCTTACATCATACATTAATTAAAATGACTCAATATGATTTATATTGCAATAATAATAACCCAGTGATTTATGTGACATTTCGAAGAATTAATTTTAATTATCGTTATGTATTGCAACTGGTGACGTTTGTTATAGATTACCACCACGTAAATTTCAATTCAAGTTGTAATAGAGGAGGAAAACTCATATTTTCTATAAACTATTTTATTTTATTACACATTCTTTAATTAATATATATATATATATTTTTATACACATTCCAAATATCAGTCTTGCAATAGTATTCCACATCCAACAATTTCCACAATAATTACAAATTAAAGGGGGGCGAAACAAAAAATCAGTGAAAATTCCTTTTTGAATGAATTATTTACAAATGTAAATGCACAATTACTACAGTCACACGGCCTATAT
>JAZBHA010000302.1:6992-45508 GCA_037464855.1 Iselma pallidipennis | reverse complement strand
CGTAAAATTTCACACAGTTTAAGAAAAAAAATATTACGAGGGTTAAAAACAGGACTATCCTATATTTATTTGTTCCTTTTTCCTAAACATAGGATTTTTTTGGGATATTTTTGTAAAGCGTTTATTGACTTTCCAATTTTATGGGATTGTTGACGTTGTGTTTCAGGGATATTACAGCATATAGTAAAGAAACACACACACATACACACATGCACAACAAACATATGCTGCTACCAGGAGACATAACAAGAAATGTGACAAATAAATTCTTGGCAATTTTCAAAAATTTTTTCAAACTGAACTCACCAATTTCTAAAAAAAAAATATTTTGCAACTAACCCATTGCTATTCACACACACAAACAAAGATGTATATATAGTTCCATACTCAAAACACGAAATCATTTGACAGGGTGATAATGGTCAATACTGCAATTACATTAAATCGAACACTAAAAAGTCGTAAATTTTACATGTAAATGTCGAAGTGGCGCCCTAAAAATCGGCGCGTCGATCATCTATCATTACAAACAAAAACAACGACACAAAATAATCAAAACATACAACTGAATACAACTTGGTCGTCCTCTAATGGCAAAAACTATTTTACAAATTGTTTCGTTGATTGAAAAACGACATTTTTAGAAATTCCAAAATTAAACTAAACAAAATTCTGGTAGCAAGGGGAGAGAATTGATGAGACAAATTCTTTTCAAATCATGTTTTTATGAAAATACAACAACAACTATTTATTTTATAAACAACATCATTTTTAATTAGTTACAGATTCTAATTAATTACGAATGTTGGTATTTGATTTACAAATTGATAGAATTGGATAATTTTCAGATGATATCGGACAGGTGTTTTCAATAAATTTTCAATTAATTTGCATTTTTCTCTGTGGGATATCTTTGTTTTTTTGTGTCTAAAAACGTATGTATTTTTCTAATAATCACCTATGATTTGTACACACCTTTTGACTCTCTTTTCTTTTTAGGTTGTCTTGTATAACTATCTACTATACATATATGTATACTGACGAATCTATTCAAGTCGTTGAACAAATATTTGATTGCCAGTTTTCAACCTCGTCCATCAACCTAAATTGACGCATGTCACAGAATTTGTTGTCCTATATAAAACGGATGATATATCGACAAACAGGACAACGATCGATATGTATTTTCCTGTATAAGACGAGAAAATTCAATTTAATCCCACTAATGTCTGTCTTGTGTGTGTGTATTTAAGAAAATCTTAATATTTCCCGTATTTTCCTGGAAAGCTTTCAACTTGAAAGACTTTTATTTTATTCTGACATAATATACTATACACAGTTTAAACAGGTGGAGACAAACAAACTCTTCCCTGTCATATTTTGAGCAGAAATTTAGGTCTTTTATTATAAAAATAAACCACATATACGAAACTTTACGATTTTTTTTTTTTGAGCAATTGAGGAAGCAATTTCAAAAGAAAATTCTTTCGTCTATTTACATTTCTCATCATATTGTGGATTTTTCTCTATTACAGGTAACTATTTGTTATTTGAAAAACGTTAAATAAACGACGCATCTCTTCCTTAATAGGGAATCGTATTATCGGTGCTAGAATTTAAAATGGGACTGCTTTGTTAATTTTAATTATCGATAAATGTCAAGTTGTTGGAACCTACATCACGCTTACCGTTTGCAATATACGTACGTAACCCGACAACATGACTTATAAAAACGATAATACAAACAACAACAACAACAAGAGGATCGTGGGAATAGCCACAACTAGTATCTCTCTAGACAAGTGGAAAGAAGAAAAAAAAAACACAATTTACTTAAGAAAAAATGTCAATAACTGCAATAAGAATGTGAAAACTTTTCATATCCAACTACTAACCACCTACACGAATTATTACTGTTTTCTAAATTGGGAAAATCCATCAAGATCTGTGTTTGAACATTTATGTACTTAAAGACAAGTAGAAATAATATGAAAGAGCACGCAAATTAAACATATCTTTGACTATTGTAGTGTTTAGTTGATTCAATGGGATTGTCTTTGATGTAAAATGTCTAGAATACAGAGAAAAAAAATTATAGAAAAGTTTATTTAAAAGGTAGATAGGTAGGTAGGTAGGTTAGGTAGGTAGGCCAGGCCCTATCGTTGTTTAGTATTATAATGGTATGTATGTGATTCAATGTCAATATTTGCCCGTCACTAGCACAAACAAACCTAAAAATATATACAGATATACAGCTAATAAGAAGAAATTATTCAAAATTTGGCGACACACACAAAAAAAATTCATTAAAATAATTTTACATTCGATTTCTTTTTCTTTGTGATAATCTGCCAACTTTTACTTAGTATTGTCAATATTTAAACACATATGGGGAGAGAAACATCGTCCGTCTTCTTGTTCTTCTACCTCCACCTCCTACACACATTATAAACGATTTTTCTATATTTTCCTCATTCTGTTCAAACAATTTACAACACACAGAGAGAGAAGACGAGCCATATAGACAACATTATAATATTTTAAGACCAAAGTTCAAAGATTTCATGAATGAGTTAGAGAGACTGGTAAGTTTGGTGAATGTATATCTGCCATGTGTGTGTGTGTGTGTATTTGTGTTTGAATGAATATGTAAAATTATTTAACAACTACAGGTTTTTTCGGTTCGTTGTGTGTGTATGTATGCAGATAGAACACGAAAACCAGACCCATTCAGAAAAAAAAAGTTGTCCTCACAAATTGAAGACAACGACGATGGTAATTGAATGGGAAATATTTGCAGAACTAAGACAACAGAAATTTGTATAATGCCGTTAAATAACAGGATAAATACACACAAAAAAAGCAACAAAAAAAAAACAACTGATTGGAAAAGATATGATTAACTTCCGGAAAATTCCCTGAAATTAAATTTTATCGCCCATTTACACCTTTTCAATATTTACAAAATAATATCATATCTTTCTCGTATATACATACATATATGTATACATGTTATGTTAATACGCAATTTGATATTGCTTTTGATGATAAGGATAATAAAAAATTAACTGAAACATGTCAACTATAGATCATATAGGCACGTTCAACCCACATACATATGTAGGTACGTATTGTACAAAAGGAAAAAATATGTAATTATTTATTGTTAAATAAAAAAATTACGAAATTTACTATTTTCCTACTGCGCCTCCACAACATTCTCGTAACAATAATAACAAATTTATAATCATAATAATAATAATAATAAAACGAGACATTGATTTTTTATCTAAATCTACAATTACTTCACCTTAGAATTAATCAGAAAAATAAAAAAATATTTTAACGTTATCAAAATAATCTAAATTAGAAACGACTCCGGGAGAAAATCAACAAAAGATCTCCAGCGAAAAAAATCTACCTGTATTCAATTTTAAATCTGAAAAATCTCCCCACAAAAATTCAAACACAATCACACCACCTTGCTGCTACACATACGTATCCAACAACAACAACACACCACCTGTGCCTCCCTTTTTCTATACAACGTGCACCGAAATAAAAAGGTTTCTTTTACCTTTTCGCCCGTCCCTAATTTTTATTTTTCCGTTTACCAAATCCCAAAAAGAGCTTCTTTATAATATTCGTGTGTATTGTTACTATACACCAGTTCTACACAAACGGATAGATTCTTGGAAGATTCTTGAATAATATAATGGGGAGGTATTTTTAAATGAATTCAATAGAAAGATCAATTCTTATACATACACACAATTCACCTGCCCTCAGGGCTAGGTATTTGTTCAATTTATTCAACTACACAACATGTGTATTTAGTTAGTTTTCTTTATTAGAATATCATTGAAGGATCAAACTATAGAAGGTAGAGGCATTTTATTTTTTTTATTTTCTTCATTCAAAATACATCAACCGTTTTATTTCTTTTTTGACCTGATCCATCTCTGATAAAAAGAACACAACAACAACAACAACAGGACATACTAGAAGAAATCCAACATTTATGATATCTTGACGAAACGACAATAGGTTTTTTATTGTAATCTAGTATAATAAAAAATTTGAATCATAACACCTGTATTACGATATTTTGCCGCCACCATCACAACTAATTAATAATCAAACCAGTCAATGCCGGACAAAAATCAGCTTGAAATGGAAAATCCAACACCTGGACGATAAATAATAATAATAATATGTACACAAAACAGGATTGATTCACGTAACCAACCTACACCAATAAAAGAGATAGATAAATTGACTCTATTATTTCATTCATCAATAACCAACCTAAGGCAATTTGCAATAGAACCAATCTTTCACAAATAAATAACTATAGAGTTTTAAAGTTGTCATTTCAAAAACAAGCTTATCTTTTAAATAATTATAGGAATAGGAAACGATATTAATTACATAGGTAGAGGTTTTTTTGTTTGTTTTTCGTGAAAAGTTACAATTGTAGAAAGTTGAAAGTTACAGATTTTTTACAGAGGACGACTCTGTTATCAAATAAAATATGTTGTTTTCCTGAAATACAACAATAAATCATATACATATTATCACAAACTTATCACTGATACAAATGTCTAATATTATCGTTAACAAATCGAAAAAGTTACTTAACTAGAAGATAAATTATATAAGGAGGCGATGATAGACGGTTGATTAAAAGCCTCTTGAATATATTTCAACCAAATAAGATGGCAATTTTTAAGCAAAATATAGACACATTATATCGATCTATGTTCACGAGATAAAATGATGCTTTCATAAATAACAACAACAAACAAATAGTATGTATGGTGTATATTTCGTTAAAAAACGTACAACCTTGAGCATTATCTAAAATAACGTAAATATGTATGCAATCAGTGTGTGGTCAAGAGTTGCATTGGCTTTCATTCAAATTAATCATCTCTCTCTCTATATCTCTCTTGTTCTATCTCGTAATANNNNATAATAATAATAATATAGGAAAATCTCACGATTATTATTAATAAATATGTATAATAAACTATATTATTATACAGGAAATATTGTTTTTATTCAAGAACATTATTATTTTCTGGAAAAATTTAAAAAAAATCAGAGGGTAGAATCCCACGCTGCAAGACATCCGCTTGTTTTCCTTTCGAACACACACCTCGTAGCACTAGCAGTCTAGTCTTCTAATAGTTAGGAAATATGTCTGATTCTCATACATACTAGTATTACGGGACTTTTTTCCATATAAAAACTAATCATTTATACCCGGAAAACTCTAACTACTAGACAGAAAAGTCACACAAGTGTATAATATCTATGTATTGCCACTTTCATATACCTATCTACAGTGCAAGTATGTAAAGAAGTCCGACGACGACGACCGGCACCGGCAGTCGTCGTTGTTCTTACACATACTTGCTATTGGCACCTCTTTTACCTTCTTCGTCTGATCTATATAAATTGAAAATACCATCATATCGGCTAGCAATACTTTAAACAAGAAATCAAATAGATGCTCGAGGCATTTCAAGTCGGTCAACGAGAGTGAACTTGTTGGAATAATCCTATCTATCTAAATCTGTTGTTGCATATTCTATTTTGCTTCCTTGATAATAAAATCATTTATTTCTTCTTTATAATAATAAAAATCTGAATGTATTGCAAATATGTGTACGTTTTGTATGAATAATAATTAGATAGATACTTCCTAGTGGCTGTTGCTTCTGCTGCTGGGGTATGGCAGAATACCGTGGCGAGAGTACAGAGTAATTCAGAATTTATTGCAAGACAAATTGTGGCGACTTGAAAAATCTCAACATGTTATTACATACACTGGTGTTTTTTTACAGGTAGGTACAGGAAAAAAATGCAAATTTTTCAAAGGTGAACCTTATACGTTCAAATATCCATTAATCATACGGTTAATGTCAACACACAAAGTTGGAATAGACACAACCACACAACTACTGGAAAGAACAGGAAATTTCGAAAATATACCCGCCTACAATTTACTACCACTACCAACTAATAAAAGAAAATAATAATAATAATAGTAATAATAAATTTAAGATTTTCTTGAAAATGCTTTTATCTTAAAGGTTTCATCACAGGTGCAATTAATTCAATAATAAATTTGATACTCCCATCCACGCATCATGAACACATATCCACACACACACACAACACATACACTATAAAGTTTCATATTATTATACCTATAAAGGCTGTAAAACAAATCGATGCCGCTGTTAGATCCATACTTTATACCTATCAAGCTATACATATTTAATAATTCATACACGCACAAACTAACACACACATATGGGTGTTGATTTAAAACGACTTGATTTAAAATCTCAGGACAAATGCCAAATCTTGGCATCATACACTTAAAACTACTACTACCACTACCATTAGATATGATTAATATCGCATTTAAATGATATATAACCCATATGGACCCACTCTACATGGGTACTATGTCATTGTTGAAAACATAATCCTACATATAATATGTAAAGTTATCTTTCATAACTAGGACATTAAGCCAATTTTGACTTGAACTATTCTTCAAATAAAAGAAAAAAAAATACAAACAGAGATTAGAGAAAGTTCGAGTGTGTGGGTAGTTTTTTCTCTTGTTTTTATTTTCACGTTATACATCTTTAGATCTTTGCATCTAAAGAAGAAAATTCAAATGGAAAGGAACAACCAGACATACACAAAACAAAAACAAAATCATCACAATTTTGCTGTAAATATGTTCCGCTGTTATTTTAAGATTATTTTATGATTTAAATGTAGGAGGCTGTATGTATGTGCCGGATACAACCGAATCTGTGTTAATTAAGTTAATCCTTTTGATCTACAGTCACGACTAAATTGTTGCAAAACGAAAGAAATACTAAAATCTCTATAATCCGGACACCAAAGGACCAAAGAAAAATGTCCTTAAGATAGAAGGGTTGGCATTAGGGAATTTTCAGGTCCAGATAGAGAGAGGACTGGACGTCCTACGGACAACAACATTGAACTCTGAATTGTTGTAAAGGGCGTGAAATAAATGTGTTGGAAGATAGGGGTGAACTTACTACAACGATGTCCATAACTAGAGGTTTCACTAATTTATTGTTAAAATAAACACACATCATCAAACGTAATCATATTTTAGCCAAAACGCAAAAATGAATCATTAACCAATGCAAAATTCATAAGATGTTGACAAATAATTTACAATTTATACAAAATTCCAATTCCCAATCCAATTCAATCAAGTATTAAATTACTTTAAAAATCATTTAAATGCAAACGATACTGGGATTTTACTATATAGTAAGTGAGTGGAGTGGATGGATGGAAGTATAAATTGAAACCGTTGAAATGAAGAATTCTTTTCCACACACAAGTAGTAAATAAATTAAAGTGGACTTTATCATGATTAGTTATCAGATGTATTAGAGAACCCACACATACCTACAAAAAAAAAATAACAACTATTAACAAAAACTAGTTAACACCTACAATTTATGGTTAATTCTGTGTGGAAATTTTTCATCAACATTATCATTACATTCCAATAAAAATCGAGCAATTTTCACACTATTTAATCACTCTCGATGATAATCTTTTTACGTAAAACTGGCAAATAATATGTGTGTTGGTTGGTTGGCAAATTTGAATAAATTTAGCAGAAAAATTTTGTTTTTTTCTTCTTCAAATGTAAAGAAAAAATGCCGACAGATTCATAAAATTACAAATTCGCAATTAATCAACTATTTTAATTGACGTTAATTACAGACGGATATTTTCCCAAAAATTACCCAAACTATTGCAGAAAATTTTGCAAATGAAGAATTTTTTGCATTTAAATGGATTTTATGTTCAAGAATTGTCCCGAATTTAGGGTCCATTTAAGAAGTATCGATCAAAAATCACCTCTTTTACCTATCAACATCGAAATCACTAACAAGTTGAACATTGCCATATGTTAGAAAGTAAAAGCTTTAAAACGATTCATTTAAAGACGATTGTATACCTTTTAATTTGCAGATAAATTACATTAAAACAGGCATCTAAATAGCATCAAATTACTTGACAATCATTACTTTCCTTTTTCAACTATATTTCCATAGATTTTTGTTAATAAAGAAATAAAATTTAATAAGGAAATTGTTATTTAAATAGATTTAAATGCGTGAATTCCTGTCATCACACATATCCGATCCTGGGAAAATATTCTATTGAACACTCCTTTTTCTTCAAACAGGACATAATTTTCAATATAAATCGACACACACTAGTTCTTTACTCTCTCTTTCACTCTATCCTACTATTTCTATCTTTTATTTGTTATATGTATGTATTTAATGATACAGAAACCAGGTTCTAGTTATTGGCCGTCAAGTGAATTAACTTGAAAAGAGTGTCCTGAACTATTAATCCATACCAGTGAAACGGTAATTATTCGATTCAAATAAAGCAAAAACATCATATAAGAAGTCTGTTAAGAATACAGAAAATCCAGGAAGGAGACAACGATACACGCAACAACATACGATTGAACTTTTATAATACTTGATAATGAAAAACCAATTCAGACATAGAAAGTAGGAAAATCATTTAAGAAATAGAAGACCATACGTGTAGGAACTGTAATAATATTCCTTTGGACGCCACATATAGAGAACCCGCATAAGCAACAAATTAAATCAATTGAAGATTAAGTGAATATACATATTTATGACGACATACACATACATATGTGTACAGATGAGAGACATGGACAGAAATAACTAGAGAAGAGAGAACACGGTAATGGGACCATAATAATTCAATGTTAGTTAAACGTTGTTAAATTAAATGAAAAGGACCCATTATCAGATTTATGCAGGAAATAGCCAATCAGATGTTAATGATTAAGCTATTTCGACTTGTTATTCGGATACCGGAGGGCATTGCCAACTGTTGTTACCATTACTACTAAACCAAATAATAAGTTCTTCCTCACAAACACATACAACATATAAAGATAAATGCCCAATTGGTCATAAACCACTTGTTTATTGGCTATATTAAATTCACTCAAGTGAAATTGAATAGTAATCCAATTAATTTGATTTGGATGATTGAGAAAACTAATCGAATTTGTATACATTGGAGATTTTTGTAAATTAAATCTAACAAATATAAAACAAGAAGTTTTGTTGATAATTACTGTGTTGATAGAGTTTTAATTAAGGTGACCTCTCGCCTAAGATCTTTAACGTACAATAAACTCTCCAAAAACTTCTTGTCGTATTGTCAGTACACTTTGTCTTAAAATTTTATCATTTCAACACAATTTATTGAATATTTTGATAAATTAATTTAACACAAAAATGTTAATTAATTTTATTTTTAATTATTAGTTTGTATTCAAATCAATGCAAAATAGCCTCTATGAACTGAAATTGCAGATTCTTTTCTCGTTTCTTTACGAAAAACAAGAAGTGTGAAATCCGTACAACAAAATTTTCTATACTTCCTTGACCCGTATCAATCTTAAAGGCGTCATAACAAATTTTTGTCGACAGTTTTTTTCTTTCTTATATTGTTTTTACTTAAAAATACTTTCTGATGATGATAAATTAATTAACAACAAATTCCGATACTGTTATATACGAGATATGGGTGTTGTGATTTGAATTGAGAAGGAACCAACAAAAAATAAAGCAGCAACAACAACAACAGACAAATAATAAACACCAAAAAAGCTATCTTAATTTTGGGTTATTAAACGAAAATTTTACAAGTTGGTCTGCGGGTGGCAAAGATTCAAATTATGCAAATCAGAAAATACCAGAACAACAACGATAACATGAAAGAATAGGTGGTCCATACACGATTTGCGACATTCTTTACACTATTGTTGTTGTTGTTGTGATTGTTTGGTTCATGTGTAATTACAGTTTATAGCGAAAATAGCTTTTTATTATCAACTTGTCAGTTTCGTTAATCGTATATCAAATACAGTAGAAACGATGATTATGATGAAAATGATGATAATGATAATAATAATAATAATAATAATGATGATGATGGTACATAAGCCCAGTAGTGGCGCATGACTAAGTAATAACCATTCTATTAATTCGTTATGAAGGTAACAGATGATTGATTAATAACAACATACAAGACAAGATCGTTTAAATCATTGGATAAATAAATACATTAAAAGAGAGTCTAGTCAGTTGAAGAAATTCATTAAAAAAAAAACGTGTCTGGTGGCCACAACGGTACATACAACAAGTATAAAATCTCATTATCATTACCAGTCTTATTAACAATATTAATAATAAACGAATCGATTCCAGTCGAAATTAAAGAGAAATCAAAAACGAGAGACAAGAAACTCGGCAATAATAATTAGCATGACCGCCCCGATTTTACAAGCGATAATAAAATCATTGACCAGAGCAATTGAAACAAAAAAAGGCATGATACCGTGAAAATGCATTTAATTCTATCTGCATACAGTGATAATAAGCAAGCAAACAGAAAAAAAGATGCAACCTTAACAAGATATAGTGTTGTATCTTCTGCTGACATCCTGTCTAGTTAGTTTGGTTACTCTGCCTTATTCCATGATAATTGTGATTAGACAAGTGTTGAGTATGTAATATAATTATCACTAATACCGATCTTTGTATTTGTAATTTTTCTTTAGGCAAAAATCAAAAGAATTTTTCAAAGATAAATATCGGGCAGTAAATTTACGAAGCGTGAAGTAGGCGGAGATCTGAATAAAAACACTATAGGTACAAGAAAACATAAACCCATCTTTTTGAGTTCGATAGCTTGTCTTCTAACTTCCCAACGGATTTACACTGAAATACCCACCACTATACAACAGCAATACAGTACCAGACAATACAAAAGATTCTTTCAACTTGAATATAACCTCAAGTAATAATCGTTGTATATTTCACATTCCACAAGCAGGTTTATTGAAGAGTGACTCAATTTGTCTCACATTTACTGCAACAATACTGTCCAGAATTACAGGAGTGCTCAATAAAGATTGTCCATTAAAATTGAATACAGAAGCAAAACAAGACGGACAAAAAATCTCCAATTTTGTTGCGATAAAACACAAAAATTTTGAATGATTTCCTCTTTCAGTTGTTTCGTTAATAGGATTTGCAGCGTACAGACGACGCTCAGTGTCAGGTGTGTGTCTGTTGAATTGCAACAGTTGCGTGCCCCGATGGCACTCTAAACATAGCTACAGTCACATGCTGTCTCACATACTATACAGAAAGTTTTGGTCGCATTCGCAGACAGTTTCAAAATAAATATCGATGTTGATCCAAAAACTCCAAAAAAAAAAAAAAAAACGGACACAACAGACAACATACACACATCATACGACCGACTGTAGTAATCTTTTCTAAAAGTAAAATATCATCATAATAATGTTGTCAAGACCCTAATTCTATTTTTAATTAGTTCTTCATTTTGTTCGCAAATTCATTACAGGAAAACTTGCCAGAGTTTCTTGTTTTTTTTTTTTTAATATCCGTTACATCTGTTTTAACACATCGGAAATGATCATTTAGCACCATTTTTAGAGACAAAAAAGACGTATTTCTAACAATAGTATCGTAGAAAGTCATGCCAAATGTTCCCAAAAAAAATCTTTGATACTTATGTCACGAATAAAAATTGAAACTTCCTAAATATTGTCACATAGGGTGTGTAGGCGAGATGAAATAATGTTATAATAAGTTGGAAAACTGGGCATATGTAAATCGTAAAAAAATCAAAATGTACAAATTGTAACTATTGCCAACATAACAAACTACACAGATAATATTTTATTAATGTCAACTACACCTACAAAGTTCCTATTTTTTTTTTGAAGGCGAGTCTGTAAAAAAAAAGACAAGACCAGGATAAAGTTGAATGAGAACTGGATACTAATTGGTTTCGTCTCCAAACAGACATCATTAATTGATTGCGAAATATGTACAAGTGCTAAGTTTTGTTAAAGAAGTGGACTTTTGTTACCTATTTGTCTTTTTTTTCCTACACAACATTTAAGTATTCAGTATTCCAAAATTTATATGCTGTCTAAATTTTAATAGAGTTGTAAATATTTCATTATTAATTATTTTTAATTAATTTTTATTCACAGAGTTCTATCAAAATCCATTTGTTACAATCACAATTTGAAAATATCCAACAGTGAATAATTATTTTCTTTCATACTAGTAGTATCGAATTAAGAGGCCTTTACGAAATCAAAATTGATTAAAATTTTTTAAAGACTGGTAATAATTAATTTCATATAGCCCGCTAACTGAAATCTCAATCATACAGATGTTGGATTTGTGCCAAAGAACCCAATTTTCTTTGTGATCTTTGAACTTTATTCAAAATTCAAATTAGTCCTCCATCACCAACCCAAGATTGGTAAGACTCTTTTTTTCGTTGTTGTGGTTTTTAAATTGAAAACAACCGTATTTTTCGGTTATCAGATAAACATCGTGTCGACCATTAAATCGGTCTCTTTCTCGTATGTTTTAATTGACGAAAAAACAACAACAATAAAGAACGAAAAAAATCAAATGGCAGGAAAAAAAGACCCAATTATTTTGTTACCTGGATTTTAGGAGACAGAGAGAGAGAGAGAGTAGTGATACCGGTTGTTTAGGCGGATCTCTCGTTTTGGATGGAACCAAAAATAAAATATAAATACAAATTAAAATCTTATACCGTATCATTCTAATCTTGCAGTTAATCATAGGAAACATAAAAACTATCTATTTTACATTTTGTATCATTTAATGATGAGATATTAGAGAAAAAAATTTTGATTATATAGAATTATATTTAAAAGGAGGAGAACGAAAAAAAGTAGCTACTGTTTGTTGTTCATATCTGTTGTATTATTGAAAAGGAATCACAAGAATTAACCAAGAATATGGCTAAACTTTCACAATTTTATCATAAATTATCTACAATTATTCGTCATTAACGCCCATAGTTTTTCAATATTATTCTATCGATTCCAATCTCAATCAATCAATCATTATTTCCTATAATTTCCAGTTTCAACACAGATTATTTCAAATATGTTCCTCCTATACTATTATACCTCGCGTTCTGTCTTTCAATCATAACATTACCCTTTCAAATACATCACATCGATTTCAATAACTTGTTACATTTAATTAACATTTAAACAAGATTTGTCATCTTCTGTAACTATCACGACAATATCAATATGTAGAACAATAAACTGTGACATTAAGGGTATAGAAATTTTTTTTTCGCCCCCTCTATTTGATCTTTTACATGTTTTCAATCATTCACTATAACAAGACACATCACCATTACGAAACGAAGAAATTAAATGAGGTGATGTTAGATAAACTCAACAAAAACGTCTCCTCTTCTGCCTTTGTATCGTATTCAGGGTATATACACGTAGGCAGGTATATATTAAAATCAGGTGTGGCAGGATTTTCAAAATAATTGGGTAAAGTCACCCTTTCTTTTTCAATTTATTTGATGATAAATCGAAATCGATCAATTTCCCCTTTAGGTAAAAAACTTTAAAATATTTTACTATTAATTAGGAAATTTCTTCAAAAACTTATCAGAGATTATGGTATATGATAAGAAGAGTAGGTACTTAGGTATATTTGTTGTTTAATTATACTGTAAATTTTTCAACTCATAAAACCAATATAACCAGCACACACGTAATATCCATATGGTACAACGAAAACCACAACGTTAAAACCATCCTACGTGTATGTAGCAGCATGTAATTCACTTCTATACCTTCATTTATAATCATATTATTATTGTATTTTGTAAATATGAGATTTACATATTAACCGTCCGAACTAAGAACAACTCATACGCTCGGACACAAACAGAAAGGACTACTTGTTTTTGGATACAGTAGTGACGTGAAAACTGTCTCAATAAAGGTTTTAATATTAGCAAAATACAGGCAGCACTGTCATCTTTAAGTTCTGAGGGCGCACTTGCGTTCAAGGCTCGACTTAGTTCGGACGAGTAATATATTCTTGTAATTTTGTCTTGTGTTGGAGGTGAGGTGTGAAAATCTACTGAAAACTACCCTTTTAAGTTATTAGGAGAGTTTTTTATGAGGGAATCATAAAAATTCTCCCAAACATGTACTTATTCTACTACACACTACAACAGTGACCACTGTCTCAATGGTTGATTTTTCAACGAATTTTTAACTTCCAAAAACCCATGTTTTTGGTATCCACATTATTAAATTTGAGAATAGATAAGACAAAGTTGCTAAACGGTAAAAACTTTTCACTGGTCTGTACATTGTATGTAATAACTATACACATGACTTTCTGGATATATCTCCATAATTACACTGCCAATATTCTATCTTTCTTTGGGCATATGTTTTCACGCCTTCCTCAACTTATAATTGGTCGCGATTTACAACCGTATACATGACACGAACAATATTACAACATTTGATGCCAAGCATATAAATTTAACGAAAAATTTTGTACATACACGCACCATACACACACACACACACACACACACACACACACACACACACACACACACACACACGCATTCTTTATTGATATACTAATTAAATAATTGACCACAAACACACAAACTTAAATGAATACAAACAAAACGCCTATAACTGACCAAATGCTTTTTCCCCCATTGTGCTTATCTGGTTTTTCTAATAACTAATCAATTTTTACACAATATTTCAATCAATTATCAGTAATTCTTCCAAAATTTTCGCAAAACAATAGCGAAATTAAAGGAAATTTCACCAGATGTTATATCTATTGATACTGCAACAGCAACTTCAATATCTTGTTTCATGCCCATGCAAGGATATGTAGGTATATGTATACAAAGTACATACATTTACAAGTCGTACCACATAAACCAGCTAATATAATAAGCACATCTGTACTCTGGCAAGATTATAAGTTTCTAAGGACCATAGGTTTTAACATTAAATTCTATCTACAAACTTCTTTAACTATTGTTGTTGTTGTTGTTATTGCTGTTGCTAACGTTCATAGGTAGAAAATAACAAGTTTTGCAATTCTTTGAAGTCAATTTAGATTCGATTAACAAAGAGCACGAAAGGTCAAGAAAAAATCTACCACATGTGTGAAGTCAGTACATGAAAATGTGTATTTTTTTGTGTGAACAATTCGAATTTTCGGTGACTTTATTATCAGTACTTTATCAGAAATTTCCTCCCTAAACAAAGTGGCGTGACTTTAATCCACGAACTCGTCCAAGTGTAACCACAGCATAGTACAGCAACAATCACCACAACAAAACATCAACGAGGAGGACGACGACGACAACGGAGAAAAAATTATGTATGTACCTCGAGACTTGAGATGACCGAAGATCGAAAGAAGAAGTAAAGGACGAAGAACAAGAAGAAGAAGAAGAAGAAGAGGCAGGCAACAGTGCAGGTTTTCGACAAACACGTGTTCCTAGATAACAATATCGCGCGGTGTCGAGGAACGGTCACGATTTATTATAATAAGACGCTTTGAATGTTTTTGTGTAAAAAAATAAAAATATGACCATGCTGATAGTTAACTAAGTTTATAACAACTAGTAAACATATATACATATTATGTATGTATATGATTTAGTCTTATCACTTGGTTAAATCCAGCTTTTTTATTACTGCATGGAATCGCCCATAAAAAATTTTGCGTAATTTATAAAAAAACTGCCACTTCTATGGTTCAAGCTTTAGGCATAATTTGTCGCCTTTAAAGATAAATTTACTTATACCTACTCAAAGAAACTCATAATTCTTTCGTGTCATTAGAACACAATAAAACCATCTATGCATTAATGAATTTTTATTGATCAAGTCCTCTCTATAATACTAACGACCCAGGCGGTAATTGAATATTTATAAAATTCAATTTATGATCACCATTAGTGGAAAGTTGCAAATGATGCAAGCAAAAATAAGGAGAATTTGAATGAAACAAAAAATCAAAAACTCCAAATAACAATGTAGGAATTGTTTAGAACCATGTCTAACAAACAAAGAACACGATTTCAATTTATTCTCTTTGTATCTGTTTGGTGTTGAAAATTCCACAACCCCAAAAACGGTCTTGGGAAGGTATCAAGTTTGACGCAATTTAAATTTAATGCCTAACTTGAAACGAACCATCACACTAATCCCTTTGTGTGTGTTAAAGGAGTTGAATCGAATAAATAAGGAGGCGATCTCGACAGTACCATCAAGAAAGACTGTCGCGTCGCGCATCTTGGAATTCTTGTTTTTTTCTTCTTCTTTTCTTTTTTGTTGTTGTTGTTGTGTGTGTATGTGTATGCCGTTGATCCAATCAAATTCCAAAAAGAGGAAGAGGCGATTTTTCATGCACCAGCAAGCGTTGAAAAACTACCCATGGTGTCTGGACTGTAAGCGCGCGGATCTCTTTTACCATCTTACGACGAAATTGGATACCATTCCCTTGTCCAACAGATGTAATTGTATATTATTTCGTATGTGTGGCTTGGATTAAAATCACTTCTCTCTCTCTCTGTTTTGTTTTTCTTGTTTCTTTACAACCAAAAAGATAAAATTCAATCATGACCATCAGCAAAATTAAATCTAAACTTCTACCAACTATCATCAATCAAATTTTGCCTGTTGCCAAATTATTATTAAAGAAGGTGGGCTTTATAGAAGAATTAGATGTTAGAGGTTCAGGTCATAGTTCAGGCGATGTTCAGATTTCGGGTAAATGACACGTGCCCACGTGCTCATTACCTGTTATACCATACTGTTTTGTATGTATTTGTGTGTGTGTGTGTGTGTTGTATACGATGTGGAGGAGTCAAGATGGAGAAGAGTGTAGGCTTTGCATGATGACGACCTACGCTCTTTCACCTGGCCATCTGGTCCGCCCGAACTTCATTACCAACATGGGCATTTCGGTCATATACCAACCAACTAATCAAGAAACTAACTGATCGTCGTCAATCTTGATGAATTTACTCTGTTGTTGGAATTATGTAGGCGATACCGTATTCTGGATTTTTTGTTCTTTCTTTTCAACAAATGAAACGTGCAGAAAATCACGTCAAAATCAACAAATCAGCAAAAATTAAAATCAAGGAGAGGTAGCAACAAGCAAGACGAATACGTATGCAAAAGAATTAACGCCTACAATAATCATTATTACTGCACCAAGAGACAGGTCAAGGCGATGTGGTATGTGAATATACAACGTGTGTGCGCGTGTGTCATTTACAACTGTCAGAACACATGTGTTCTTATTAATTCTGTTTTGTAAAGATATCTTTCCTAGCAAGATTAAAATAGTAAAATTACCTGAGATACAGATCTTAATACAACATCTTACAACACCTACGCAATTTCAACGATTCCAATTAAAACTATGTATTATAGGTACTGTAGTAGTAGTACCACCACTTATTTTAAATTCATTCCCTTATCTCCCCCATCCAACTGCTCTACTTTTATTATCCAGTAGCATTAATTTAAAAGCTCGTTTTCTGTGATTATCCTTCTATCCTACTATCGATTTAATTAATATGGAAATTCTATGGAATTTTCTTCAATCTCAACGATTTCTCTAAAAGAAAAATTTTTAACGATTACGACTTTTTCGATCTTATATAGATAGATCTTAAGTTGACCTACTTCTATTAACATTTTAATTTCATTGTAGCTGATCTCTATTGGTAAAATAAAGTTTGGTGTGTGTGTTTTTTTAAAGATAAACAGTTAGAGAATCAAGTTAAATTTTATACAAGAATTTCGCACGACCTTTATGAAATATTAGACCCGTCACTGAAGATGGACAATTGCAGTTATAAATCAAAAAGAGGATCTATTTATATGTAAATTGAGAAACAATCAAAATCTCTTGTATGTGAATAATACTAGTTATAGTCTAGTTGCTACATTTGTTCCCATAATATCCTCCCTCGATATGCAATGCTTGTTTTGAGATGGACGTAGGGAAAATCTTCTTCAAGATAGCCACACAAGAGCCAAAGGCCGGCTTAAAAGGGTAATTTTCAATCAAAAATACCTGTAGTTACAAGAAATCAATTAATATAAATCTGCAACTTGAATTTATATAAACTTTGCCAGTACAACAACAATAAGAAATATTGCAAATGAGAAGAAATTACTCTTTATCAACGTTGTAAAGTCCAAGATTTACAACCAACATTAATGGTAATAATTTAACCATAGGAGAGATAACAATTTGCATTTACCAATTGAAACTCAATAACATTTTAATATACTGAATATATCCTAAGGACATTTTAGTAATGGAGGATTGTTTTTTTTTTATAATATCAACGATTACAAAAAAATATACTGGCAAGGAGACTCAATTGCTCAAACTTCAATTACATTTAACATGTCATCAATAATCATTTTTCCTATATTTCTATATTAAGTAGCAGTTTTTAGCGATTTATCACATAATACATGAAGTTAAATGTAAGTACCGTTGCACACGAGGACACTTTTCGTAGCACCACTGTTTCATGTGAGATCGCGTCACAAAATTTGTAGCAACACTGTAGCTTAACACCGCTAAGACCGGCTACTTGTGTCGACGCAAATTGTGGCGACACTAACGAGCCACTGTTACGACAAAGACGACATAAAAGCATAATATATGCCAAAATGGCAGATTGTTATTGAAATATGATGTACTTGTGAGCCACTAATTGTAAGTCTCTGAATGTGAAAGTATGATAGATTTTGTGGCGTTTCAGAAGCGTTCCAGTGTGCAACAACACTAACTGCCATTGATAAGATTCATTTGGAAATAAAATGAATAAAAACAGTGATTCTAATAAATTATTCCTATAAATTTTCACAAAACGATAATAATAACCTTTAAAACTAATAAATTAAACATGTTCCAATTAAAATATCGTTTTTACTTAAAAAAGTTTAAGGTGAAGATATAATATTTATACGATAATTTAAGTCATGAATATTATGTACCACCTTCTGTGAAACAACCAATATAAACTACTTTATTTTAACTTCAAACAAGTAAAAAATATGAAAGAAAAAAAAACTTGTAAAATGAAATCAAATCGAACCTATAATAATAATTTACATAATAAAACAACTTCCATATTTGTAGAAAATGACCGTATTTCTTAGTTATAAATAGTAGATAGAGTAGAGTAGTTCGTTCGTCCTTAATAAATGTATATATTCCACTTTCCATTTCGACAACAACAACAACAACAACAACACAAACACACAGTCCACCTGTTTCACCACCTACCCATTAACACAAAAACCTATCATTTCAACATTAAATTGACTGAATCAGTCCATTTATATACATTAATCTAATACGGTAATCAATAATTACAATCAACTACCTCACTTACTTGTCGATGGAATTAATTTTGTGTTTATTTATAAGTCTATCTAGAAATAAACTGGAATAGGCAAAATTTATTTTCACTACCCTTCAATTTAATTTAAGTTAAGTTAACCCAGTCAACCCCCTCTTTCTAACTAATTACCTACAAAACCTCATCTATAATCCAACTTTATGAGACAATTTGTATTTAAGTAAGTGGTACGATAAACGTATGTCACACGAATTCAATGTTGTTGTGTTGCTAATGACTTAATTTTCGCATGTTCAAAACCATTACAGGGGCAATTTTTCTCTCCCCATTTTAGTAATTCAATTTTTTTTTGAAACCTACTATAGGGTACATACAGGTTACTAGATTGACCATTCTATTTAAAGAATTATATTACACGTAACCTTTCCAAACTTTGTTCGCTAAAAAAAAATATAACAAAGAACAAGAAAACAAAGAGATTTTGAAATTCCAACAACAACAACAAATAAGTGTTAATATGGAACGAACTTGAGAGAGGTCGTTTGTGCTGTGAACAGGTAAACGTGTGTAAGCAGAGAAATGGTCCATTGGTAAAATGGAACATGGAACAAGAAACATGACCGTAACCAGTCGATATTGTAAAATGAAACTATTATGAAGAGAGAAATTATACAAGAAATAAACGACAAACATGAGGAGAGAAATATCAATCAAAACAGATATCGAATAATAACTGTTTTAATTAAAATTAATAGTTATGTTGAATATATAATATAATATAATAGATACACAAACGGGTTCTTTTAAAGTCACTCCATGATGACCTATCTATACTTATTATATCCATTTAACAATTTATTCTAATTGAATTAATGTTAACGTGACATAAATAGAAAAATTTAATTAAATTGATTCACATTATTCACGATTTGAATTTTGTAATTTTACAACCAGACAATTACAATAAATTAAATAAATTATCGATAAATTTCAAATAGTAAATCATTAATTTACTATACATACACACAATCAAACAATTTGATAACTATATTAAATTTAAAATCAATAATTCATCTAGAACGTGATCTAGATACTCACTCCCATGCCAATATTTACCGATGATAGATAATCGATTTAATCCAAAACGCAAAAAATATCGAAATTTTCCTTTCAATTTTAACGAAGAAAAAAATAAGAACAAAACCGTCCTGTTTTTGTCCAAAAATTCTTACTAAAAGAAATTCGACACGTTTCAGTTATGCAAATTTGAACTTCTACGAACACATATAGAACGCAACACCACCAACAAAACGTTGTCGGTAGTGTAAAAAAGGCATTCGCCGAAGGTGTCGGTTGTTTGCTACATTAGAACTACGGAAAAAAAAACGAAGCAGTGAGAATGTAAAATACGACCACTAGTAAATGCGACAACAGAACCAACAAAAAGTATCAACATGTTGTGATACAAATGTAGATTTTGGTCGACAAAGTTACTACAATTAAAAAAAAAAAAGAAAAACATGCATTATCAGTCAATATAATGTTCGCTTTTAGTGAAAACTTCATTGTAACGAGATTCCAAGTGTTAAAAAACTGACAAAAACTACCCGTTCTTTCACACCGATTTTTGAGTTATTACTCCGTGTTGTTGTTTTTTTCAAGTTCAAAATTTCTACGAAACGATTTAAAGGTCAACTACAATTTGTTCCATCAATTTCAAAAATACAAAAGTCCCATCGGCTTTTATTCTCACTTGTTGTTGCGGCTGTAAAGCTCATATAAGATGTTAAAAATCTCTGATTATAATCATAATAGAGCAACAACAAATCTCTCTATACATACATATTTTTTTTTTGAAGCTTTAAAAAATCTCTAACAAATGAATCGTAACACAAAAGCCAAAAAACATTTAACACTTGTATTAATATCTCTTCGGACACGGTATTATTCAAATGGACAGGTCGGAACTGTCTTGTGATGGTGATGTTTTTGATGTTAATGGTGGGAAGGTGAGATTAAAAAAAAATCTAACCATAATAAAAGCACCGACACTTCTATAACATCATGTGATGTTTTTTTTTTGATTTCGCCGTCAACTTTTTAAAATTATTAATACCCAGTCTTGTCATTATGGTTTATCCAATCAACTACTACCACAAAAATATTTCCTATACATATGTTATTTGTAAATGATAAGATTTCTATTTTAATTTATTAAACTTCGATTAATTGGTTGAGAGAATAGATCTACCTATATTATAATTTTTAGAAATCCAGGAGATTAATTAAGTGTAATACCAGCTAATTGTAAATTTCCGTTACTTTTTTTTAACATAAAATCAATAAACAAATTATTAATTTGATCAATAAATAGTGTCAAAATTGTCACGTTTAATTAGTTCTGTTCTGTTCAATAATCACCAAAAATTGGTGACATTATGGAAATTTGTTATTTAAATTAACATCATTCCAATAGAACTGATTATGGTTGTGAGTTGTTTAATGAATAGGATGATAGATTCTCAATTTTATTTATAGAAACACGAAAAATTCCTTTTTTTTTTTCTTCTAAAAACATATTACCGAATATTTTTCTACTAAATTTTGCGCACGTTCTTCTTAATCTCCAATACTGATAATATCCGACATAATCATATTTTATTATTATTATTATTTTTTTTAAACAAAATAATCGCCCATTTTCTATCCATTATCCATAATCATCAGTATTCAATCTTCCATATAATTAATTAAATGATTTTTTCACGATTCCTATTGAAATTTTATTAGTTACTAGCTATTAAAAATTTTGTCATAAATGAATTAATAATTAAAACGCCTCTTTCTTTCAAGTTTTTCATCTTCTCCAACAACAACAATATCAAATTGATTTATGATTTAGATAAATACCAGCTTGTAGAATTATAAAAATGACGATCTATTCAACTACCGTTAAAACAACATCGTCACACAAAACATTGTTGCGTGACGTTGTGTGACGACAATAATCACCGAAAAAAAGCGCTTTAAAGGAAAATCAAAAGGTGCACAACCCCCTTTACCGAAAAATTCATCATAATTGAATCTAATAGAATGTCAACATGCAATGCAAGCCCTTCTTTTAATCAAATGACATTATAAAACACTCAACAAAATTCGAAAAATCTTCAAATAGAAAACGAAAAAACAACAACATCAAGAGACTGAGAAAAACTTGAAAGTGTTGAATATTTCAAACTAAATCTTCAAATAAATAAAAAGACGGGCAAGAATTTAAGGCTTTGTGTTACTAAACCAAAAAGAACCCGCCACTAAAAAAAAACAGTTGAGATGTAGTGAATTTATGCCCCAACAGGCGCCTTAAACCATCCAAAATAACTGGTTGAACGGGATAATTTTCAGAACCTAATATTATAATTTCGATTCTTTTTCCTTTAGTGTTAAATTTTTTTTCAAATACTTACCACCGTCCAATTGACTTAAACATGAGAGGTGACTTACCTGAAAAAAATACAAAAAACCGTTAACAATAGATAGCAATTAATACAGAAAAAAATCAATTTAGGCTCTTCTGGTAGCTTTATAGATTTATCTCTAAAATTGTTGTAATTTTTCACAAAATTTATCACGAATACACAAAAAGATAATAGCCCGAAAAATCGTTTTTTTTTCTTTGCCTTCCTCTCAATGACCTTTGTACAATAAGGCGCCTGAAAACCTGAAATCCTGCAGCGTACCTACATTATTCAGTTCATATAATATTGACACTTTAACTACATAAATTGTAGAGGTCTATGTTTTATAAAAACAGGTAGATGGAAGAAGGCGTTATAATGACTCAACATAACCACTAATCAAACTAAAT
Source organism: Iselma pallidipennis (assembly GCA_037464855.1). Classification (NCBI taxonomy): domain Eukaryota; kingdom Metazoa; phylum Arthropoda; class Insecta; order Coleoptera; family Meloidae; genus Iselma; species Iselma pallidipennis. Next base: position 22,209 of record JAZBHA010000302.1, on the reverse strand, counting down.
GCCTTTTAGTGGTGGGTTCGTTTACAAGACAATTTCTATCATTATGCCCATTTTAAACAAGTCACGATGAACTGACAGAAATTTCATAATAATAAAAAAATAAGCATATGATCCTTTCACTTATAAAAGAAACTAAAGGGTAGGGGGGCGACAAATTTGGAAATCATCTTAATAAAAATCTTTTAATCAACGGAAATAAAGTCTTCATCGTTCTTAATAGTAAATGAGCTTGACGATAACATTTGCAAATAAAGATAAAACTCCTGCAGGTAGATTTACCTATTAAAAGACATAAAAACACCCACATTAAACATGTTTCATTTAAGCATTTACAATTTGATTCGCCTCTCTCTCTCTCTCTCTCTCTTTCTACAACACCCGATGTGTAGTTAAAAGAAAACTAATTGAATTTAATTGGTAAGTTGTTAAAGTGGTTGGCAACACTGGTAGCTGAAAGGACTTTAATCCAATATGTTATATACCTACAGGTATATAACATACATAGAAGTTTCCATTCTATATAATCACACAGAGAGGAAAGACAACAACCTTGCCCCAGGTTATTCGGACCTGTTGCTCTTTCTCTATATATGTGTGTAATTTGTATGTGTTACTGCCGCCCTCTTACCCCCAAACTCTTGACTTTTAGATATAGAGACGACCGGACCCTCGACAGAGGAACGTGCCTTTCATACGACCCAATATTAACTGTTCATGAGATATTGACTCTAATATAATAATAAAATTATCATATACTTTATTATTATTATTATTATTTAATAGAAATCTAATTGTAAGATTTCGATTTTAGATTCATGATGTTTGCAATTAAGCCATCTGACGCATGTTAAAAGGCGCCACAGAATTTATCAGCAAAATCTCTACTAAATACAGGTGGTTCTAGTGCAGGAAATTTTCCAACTTAAAACTGGCTATTAGAGATTGTGATCGATCTCTTTCAAATAATAAAAGTAATAAATAATAAATAACTGTTAAAAGTAAATATTCCTTTCAATCAAAGTAATAACGTACATGTCAGATTCTATAAAGAAATCTTGACAAATTATGGATTTTATATACAAATCGATAACAGATGTCGACAATACTAAAGAACTGTATTGTACATACTTAAAAGACAAAACAAATATAGTAATTTTTCTTGTCTGTTTTGTTTCTATTATTAATATTAATATTATTATTGTTATTATTCTTTCCTATTAAAGACGTTTTTAATTTTTTGTTTCTTCCAGTCATCGTTGTATTTCGATTATAAAACCACCAATCAAGTTAGTAAACTTTCACAACCAAAAACGGAATACACCTAGTTTTTTATATAATTTGGCCATATGTGTAGAGATATATCTTTGTTACATTATATCAAAAAATAAATGATTCATTTAATTAGCATTTATATTATTTGTCTTGTATGTATGTACATTACGGCGCCAGTAAATATTTTCAAAAATTTTTTAAATTGAATTGAACAGAACTTTTTTGAATAATTTTATTCGTCTGTTAGATACATACATGACTTTAAATTCATAAAAAACCAATTATAGTCAAATGATTAGCAAATTAAAAACCTCACCATACAGCAGACACACAAACAACAAACAAACACACATGTAGGTATTGAATTACGCCAAATATATCATTTTAAATATACAAGAAATTATCAAAATTAATAAAACTAAAAGTAGTAATTTATTTTATGATTTTTTTGATAGAAAATATGATTTATCAAAAAAAATATTTCTATTTACATCTATTTAATATGCTGCTACTTTGTTGGTGGTCGTTTTCTTAACATTATCCAATCAAACTCTTCATTTTTAAAACATACAACATTAGCATTGAAAAATAGCCATATTATTCTCTAAATCATTTAATAACCATTAGACATATGTTTACTTTGTATATTAACTCTAGTGGAGATATATTTTATATTGAAAAGCTCAAAAAACAAGACACAATACAACTCTCTTTATTAATTAATTATTCATTCAATTCTTTATGTACATTTAGAGACAAAAAATTTATCTAATTGATTTTATACACGCAACCCTTCAATTTTTATATACCATTTACCAGAAGTAATAACAGTAAAAAGTAGATATACCTGGTACAAGGTACCATCAAAATTCTTTTCGAAAAATTCTTACGATTCCACTACCAATCCTGTGCTTACGATAAAAAATTAAAAAAAAATCGTTCAATATTAAAAGATAACTTTTATAGATGATGAGATTTTCCAAATATGATAAAAGAATTGGCAGAGCGCGAAATCATCAACCACCCATTGGGTACAATCTCTGTTATTAACGTGTTAACAGGCAATTCCAACATCTCCCACACACACAGATAGACATTATAAACTATACATATATCTACACAAATAACATATATTCAAACCATATATTATAAACATATGTATGTGTAACAATAAGTCGAGAAAACGGGTGTATAACTTTCAGAATTATGATTAAAAAAAATTATCCAGACACCTACCTATATTATAATGATCAGGTACGTATAACAATCATGCTGATCAACAACAATACAACCACATTTTGTACAAAGAACATACCGTAATGTAGTAGATTCTTTACGTTTTTTCTATCAACAAAAACTCAGGAAACTCATATGTACATGACGGCAGTAATTCTCGTATTGTACTAACGATTTATGGTAAATGAAAATTCTTACGTCAAATTAACGTAATTAAATGCAATACGTAAACATTAAAATGAAGAAAAAATCGAAAATTGACAAGAGAAAATTACAGAATCAATAATGACTTTGTACGATAATTGCAGAATATAAAAAATTAATGAGAAAAACGAAAAAAACAAACAGAAAATGAACAATAATTATAGAAACAGAATGGGGTACGAGAAGAGTATGCAAAACAATCTTGAATTTGAATTACAGGAGAGAGAATTACCAGTTTTCAATTTCTTTGAAATTAATATTTTCGAACACCTGTAGTAACGTGTTTAAATGACTTTAAATAATTACTATAGTCAACCTTGACAATCATTTTCAAACAATTTTCTTCATTTCAATGGAAATATTATGAACTCATCTTTCTAAGAAACTAAATACCGTAAAAAAAGTACAATATCTACATACATGGGAGTGAAGATTTTTCGAAAAAATCACCAGAGAACAATAAGCTATAGTTCCTTATCGCTGATTTCTGAATATTTTAATACCATAATAATAAATACAATCAGTTGTATTTAATACATTGTAGGTTGCAAACGTAGGATAATCGATTCGGTACACATTTCTGCATATAACTCAAGTCGATACACTGCATTTCTGCATTTGATTAAAGTTCACAAAAAAAATATGAACATTATGCCAACAGACATATAGACAACAAAAATGGCGAAATTACAGTCTATTAGTGGATAGTGTTGTAACTTTTGCAATCCAGAATCAAAGACAGGAAACGGCAACGTTTTGCACCGGACGTGTTATTTATACACTCTTTACAGAACTCATGAACAGTTGGGATACATCTCTCTTTACCAACACAACAAAATATCTCCATATGTTCTCCAATAGAATTCTTGTCAAAATTTGATTCAATAAGAATCATTAATGAACCAAATCGAAAACTGACAGTTCTTCGTATTGGTCATCAATGTTTATTAAGCCTTCTTCTTCTTCTTCTTTTCCAACCTTTTTTTTCCCCTCCGATCGAATCTTTGTTGTTCTGGTGGAGGATTTCATCAAATTGCCAACAAAGAAATCGATCGATCCAGTCCAGAAGACAGGAAAGTTTAAACGGACCATTAATTTCATTATCAAAAGATGATGGTGGTTTTTGATGTGATGGTATTTTTACAAGAGAGATGAAAATGACTATACAAAAATCATTTCGATCAATTCAAGGTTGTATTTAATGCAGGATATTTATATAAAGAAGTCGAAGAGTACACAAATTCAAGTGTACCACACCACAATAAACGAACCTTTTATATGCTAATCGTAAGCCCGATTAGAGATTTACATAGCTTTTTTTCTACTGGGATGTCAAAAATGTCAGGATCGAAAACCCGAAATAAAACTAATAACAATAATAATAACATCTTGTTTAGATTCATATCAAAAGATTCAATCCTTCGAATTATGTTCAGTTAAAGGGGAAAACCAAATAAAATGTTGAGTGTTTTTATAAGGGGATAGATTCAATTAAATGAACAATCACCCATCATCAACAAGAAATCTTGAAATTGCAAACAAAATATTTGGATAATTCGATTTACTGATTTTATTATATACTTTTCGTGCAAGTTAAGAGAACTAAATTGTTGGCATACGACCAAATCAAATCACTTGAATCTGACGATCCCAAACAGTCTGCCCAGTGCACTTGTAATTCTGTATCATAAAATCAGTTACAAAGTTGAATTGAATTCTTCATTTGCTCCATAGACAAAAAGGACAATTTACGATTGTACCACCACAGTAGGGAGCCCCCAGAGAAGCCCAATTACTCTTATTTTAATTGAGACGATGAGGCCTCATTGTTTAAAATGTAGGAAGGACGTACTGTTACTGGGATTTCTGATTCTGCTTCAGAGATTTTCGTCTAAAAAAAACAGGTCTCGTTCCGCTTGTCCAGACGTAATCAATAATGATATTTCGAAATCATCATCATCAACTGAAGCAAATCTACGTCAAACCAACACAAAAACTTTTAGAAATAATACTGTAACTTGCCGGTACACCTGTTCGAAATAATCTACATAAAAACAGGAAAGATGCCAAAATCGAAGATGTTTCAGGTAATAATTTCAAAAAAATTCATTTTTTTTTGTTGAAAGGCCTAACAAATTTCGTTAATTCTCCAACAAAATCATGAATGGTCACTTAAAACAATATACAAAAGCACTTATTTTCACGTACAAAAGGCTCCGATATCGTGAAAGACATACTGTGTAACTCTTTTTTTGTTAGGTAACATCGAAATTGCAAAAAAAGTCTTGACTAACAGAAATCACCTTGGCCGCAGGTTAGGCGCCACATTTAATATATTGTCGAAATGTTCAGGTAGGTATACAATGTGTGTTAAGCAGAATTTCATCTTAACAATCAGGCAGCAGGAACAGGTCTCTTCTTCGCCAAAAATTCCTACATGTTTACTCATACAACCATACACACTTTCCTTTCGGTCGTATAGTATACACATTTATTTTTTGTCTAATTCTTCTCTCAATAGAAATTATGTTGATTATACTATGTGGTAATCTGGCGCCAAGTCCGCAATACTATCATGGAGCCTGAATGATTATTTTACGACGATTTTTACACATGTGACGACGACGCTCAACAGAGAGAAAGATAATTTAACCAGCCAACAATTATATGATTGTTGACAGAGTATGTCGAAAATAGAATGAAGAAATATAAATATACATATTGTAGAAGTGTACACAATTCTATTATCAAGAAGACAAAGAACCTGATGATTATGTTAATTAGGGGACCTAACAAATCTTCATAAATAAATATTTACAACAAAATATTCTATTTTTATATCTTAATCGTTGAAAGTTAACACGACTTTTTTCCTCTTCCTCAAAAAATCGAATTTATTACTACTACTATTATTATTATTATTATTTTTTTCTGGGACTCCCTAAAAACCGTTCTACGAAACCTGTCAACATTTTAATAAATGATTATTGCCGTTGATTTTCTACTAATAACCCACGATTATACTTAACGGCTATTGTCCACAAAAAAAAAGCGCCTCTTTAATCCACCAAAAACTGTACAATCACTCTTTCTACATCTATTTAACTTGAAATGCCCTCCTATTCAAACTAGTCTCTTTTGAAACGAGAGTATTAATAATAAACCACCAGAAAATACGATAATTTATCTTCATTTAGTGATGTTGTTTTCATAAATATTCTTCTTGTATGTATATAGATATAGTATAATAAAGTGTAGGTGGGATTTTTGAGGAGGACAACAGGCGGATTCAACAACATCTTAAAACGTAAATCAAATTTTTGAAGCATAACATTATAACTGGCCAACATTGCACGACACGAAAATATCTTTTCACTCAATTTTATATGTAAAAAAAAAACTTCCCCGCACACCTATACACACTCATTTATACATAATATCTTACTATCTCAATTCAATAGTGTCTAATATTAATATATCAGAACTGGAATTTGTCAATTAATTAGGTAGACCATTTGTCAAAATAAAGCCTGTTATATTCATCTTGTTTTTTTTTAATAATATTTTCGTTCTAGAACCAATACTGGGTGTCAAATAGATTTGAAAAATATTTAAAATTATGACAGTGGAAAAAAAGAGCCAAGAATGCTAACAATTTGATTCGTTCGAATGATAAACTGAAAGAATTAAACGTTTTTAACCACAAGAGATCATTGAACACACAGTATGCAGATTTTTTTCCCGCATTTCAGTGTTCTACATTCGTTTGTATTTTTACATTATACAAAAATTAATCAACATTTAACACAAAAAAGCTTGATAAGTTTATTAGTTTTATCCAGCAATGATCAATTAATGTTTTAATCGTATTATCAAATCAACTAATGACCATCAATTACATGTATTTTCTTCAAATATCTTACTTTTGTGCAACAGTTATCAAGATAAATTAATTTTAATTAGGATTTTTTAATTCAGGTTGATGCTATTATGGATAAATTCGCAAAAAAACCTAATAATTACCATAATTTTTTTGATAGTCATTTCCATCATTCACAATTACAGTCTTAATATGATAAACAACTAAAACTGTAATTATAATTTCATTACAATATCTATATTTAATTTATGTATATTTATTTCAATATATGAAACTGATTAAAGAGCGAACAATTTTGCACTCTATACCCTAGTCACACGGCGGACCTTAATTACAATTTAACTACTAATATGGCATCATCGATTGCAAAGTAACCACGTAACACCCTGCCTTATTCAATTATCGAATTATACAAGCCGAATACAATTTAAACTATTCGACTTTATGTTAAATTGTAATAAATTAAATTGAAATGTGTCTAGACTCTGTGTTACTTGAATAGGTATTTACGAGAATTCTGAATATTACAAAACTGTTAAAATCAATTAGTAATTTCAATAGGAAATCAAGCGACAAATTGAAAATTTTGTGAAAACTACGAAAATTATTAATTTCATAAATAACAATGCTATTGAAATTTTATTACTAAAACAATTTAAAACCAATAATCAATCAAAAAAAAACAGTAAACAGTAAATTTCCTATTATTACCTGCCTGTGATCAATGACTTGTAAGTAATGTTTTTAAATTCAATTTTGCCAATTTAAAATCAACATTAAAACACAACAACAATCTAAACAAATGTTAATGGGTCTTTGTTAATAAGAATTTTTGTTATTTTCGAAATTTTTCGAATAGAATTTATTAGGAATTTTCATTACAAAAGGACGAAAACGTTTTCACTTTATAAATTACAATATACATTACAAATCATTTGAAAAGAAATAATAATAATAATAATAATAATAATAATATTGACCTTTTCAATACTGTAAAACACGCAAAACTTGTACATATTTTTGATGATTATTCATCCATAAAATTTGAAATGTCTCCATAATTTTCATTGCAGTAATGAATTTTTTCCACAGTAATACGTTATTTTTAACAAAAAAATAAAGATCCTCTAAAGATTTTATGACAAAATATTACTAAAATAATCGCAAAAAATCATCGATTTCTCGTATATCAGACAAATTTAACAATTTTTACAACCATACAACGAATTATTTGATTTTATTGTATCATTTTGTTGTTAAATTGGCAACACTCCTAAAACAACAAATTATAATAATCACTATATAATCTATTTTGTTACAATATAACAAATAACATCATTGTTTAATCTGACTGATTATAATAAAGCACCTTTATTGTTACACAATAATAATAAGAAAACAGCTGCATTAGAAAATAACGAACAAGTTAAAATAGGTTTTTTTACAACAACTCCTATATATTCTACTCCTGATTTGTTTAGTTTTAATGTTAATGATTTGATTATGGGCAATTCTAATAAATATACACACACACACTATAATAAAAGATATAACTAAAAGATCTAATTTAAGAACCAGGAAGAAATCTGGGAGGAAAAAGAATACAACGAACTAACACACAAATTTTCGCCTCAAACTAAATAAAGAAATACCGTTATTGAAAATTAACAATTTCTCTATAAAATTATGTAATCTTTTTTTTATTAAAACAAAGCTATATAATTAAATATAAACAATCCAACAATAATACGTAAATTATCAATTATACCATATCCTTGGTTAGAATAATAAACATGTTATTGTTTTTATCCTCAATTATTACTTTTCTTAACAAAAATACTAAAAAAAGTATTATAAAAATCATGCATCCTATATTGAATTGATTCGTAGTTTATAAATATCGAGTTAAATCTCACACACACAAAGAGAAGGTGTTAGATTAATTATGTTTTCTGACACGTTAAGGCTCCAGACACGATTTCGTCGTGGTGGTAGTGGTGCTGGGTTTTTTATTTCGAATTATTTTTCTCCATACAACAACAACAACAACAACCCAACAAACCAGGTATTAACAATGGTTCGATGGAATCGAAAGATTTGACCCGCAGACCGAAGAATAATGAGCTTGGAAGAAGCAAAAAAAAAACTGAAAGAAAGAAGAGACGAGAAGAGAACGGAAAAAAAATTCGTTGAATTTCAAGTAACCATCCTTCTTATCAGCATCTATTTTGAAGAAATTTCAAAACAGATCTCGACTTCTTTTCATCTATCGGAAATTACAAATCATTATTGCTTTAGTTATAGAATTATTTGTTGTAAACAATGAATTTGGAATGGAATAAACCAAAAAATGAAATAAAGCTGACAGTGATTGTGTAGAGGATAATAATCTTTTTCTTTGGTTTTTGGTAATTTGATTCACTGTCCCACCAACCAACCACAAAATTACGATAATTTTTTTATGGCACTCATAAAATGAATACTGTTTTTGGAACACGTGTACAAGTGGTATGTTTTCAAAAAACAAACGGATTTTTTACTTAAAATAAAACCACTAAAGAAATAAAAAAAGGTGAATTTGGAGAAATAACGTTATGTACAAATCAGTGTAGTCGAGTTGCGCCCTTAATAAAATCATGGTAAAGGCAGAGAAGTACAAAAATCAGCACCCCAAGGAGCAATTTTTAATGAAGGTGCTATAATAACACCAATTTCACTATCCAAGCTGGTCAATTTTTCAATACGACTGCTGGAGATTAAAAGAAAACTGACCACGGGGCGCAATCCAACCAAATCCGTACAAACATTTAAAATATGAAGAGAGAAATGAGTATGCTTTTCTTTACGAAATTTCCTTGTATAGTTCCTATTTGAAAACTTGGCTAATACGGAACAATTAACCAAAAAAACTATGCTCAAAGATATTTGTAAACGCATCTGAATTATTATTCAAAAAAAAAAAATCTCCGGAGGTCTGCCACGCTACTCAAAATATTTTTGATAAATTTAATTGCTTTGAATGTTAATGACTATTATTATAAATGTATATAATGAAACTTGATATTTAAAATATACGCCCTATAGGATCAATAACACACAAAAACTGTGATAATTTATTCTACATACAAATACGCATATAAATATTTTTTTGGAAAAAAACACAACACAACGACCTTCATAATTCATGAAACTTTCAGGAAAACTCTACTAATAATCTAAATGAAAATATGTCTAGTTTTCGTAGGTGGACCAATGAAAATTCCATCCCAATGAAAAAAAACCAAAAAAACTCGTGAAAGTTTCCTTCATCCACCCACACAAACATATCAAAAAATTTATATTTTATATAGAAAAACAATGAATAATCTCTCTCCATCAACAAGAATTTCTCTACATTTTAACAGTATCCAGAAATATATCACATAAATTAAAATTTTATTAACGAACAGGAAAAAAATACTATTGGGTTTATCTAATAGACACTAATTTGCATATCCCATTCAAAGATTAATTTTATTAAATTTATTTGTTTATATTGAAATAATTTTATCAAATCAAACAGCCAACCGACTCTAGGGGGGCATATGTTTTAAATAAAATTCTTCAAAAAAAAAAAATTATCTCTTAACAATAATGTTTTTTTTTCTTCTCTCGTCAAAAATTACTTATGTTTTTCCCATTGTTAATGAGGTCATAGTATAACTCTACATCAATCAATTAGTTATGTCAGAGAAATTGCAAGATAATAGAAATAATGATGATGGGGTTTCAAACTCGAACATCTCGAAAATATCGTTATCCAAAACCGCCTACACATTCACATGAGAGAAGGTAATTACTGTGATTATTACCACAAATTTTTTCACTAAATTATCAACACAACTTTAAATATTAGCTAGACAGTAAAAAAAATCTGTTAACCATATGATTTCTAGTTTAAATATTACCGAAAAAAAGAGAGAATGAATCAATATTGCAAACAAAGGAAATAGTAAGAGATTCTATTTTAATGGATTTCTGATAGATCAAATCTAAACAAATACAATGAAAAGAAAAATGGTACCCACACACACACAAAAAACATCAAAATAAACAATCAATAATTCTTTCAATTATAATGATTCAGAAATCCAAATTTTTCCTCTAGTGATGTAAAACAAAAAAAGTATAATTTCCATTTGTTTTTAGCAATAATCGTAAAAAAAGTTAGCAGGTGTTAATTAGATAATTTCCTTGCTAGTAATAAATAGGTAATAATAATATTTCGGGGCAACAAAAATAATAATACTTGTTGTTATATTATGTATTGAAATAACTATAAACCATAAAATATATTCATGACATGATCCAAAAATTACGCAAGCAACCAACTTTAAAACAGACCTTTGGTCGTCGATTTCAAGTAAGCACATCTGTGGCCGTGACTTCATCGACACTTTTTAATATTCATTTTAATTAATCAAAACCGTATACCGTATACATACATACACTACAGAAAATGTGTATATTTTTTGCAAATGATATGATTTATCAATGCTCAACGGACAGGAACCAATTAACGACGAAGTTTAATAAAAAAAAAATTGAGAGCAAGTAATAAAACAAGGGTTGTTTTCAAATATATGAAACAATATTTAACCTTGTTTACCTGTTTTGTTGTGTTTTTCAAATTTAAAAAACAGGAAAATAATGATAATACGTTGTACGACAATAAGAAAATTATGAATGAATGATAAATGAATGAATAAACTTAAAAATTCAATTTATTTATTACAAACAATAAGGCATAGTAATACAGACAACAAAAAAAAAAAAACATAATTTACATATCTATATTGAGAAATATTTAGAAAAATTGAATAATTTTCTTCATTTTTTTAACGAAAACTTTGCATAAGAATTTTTCCAAATTCTTATCAGTTAACTTATTTATTAAGCAAATTTGTTTTGAAATAAGGCACCAAAAAAAAATAACAGAATTTAAAAAATCAACAAAATTCTCTTATCTTATAACGAAATCTAAACAAATAATAAATATTGTGCATATGACGTTATTTTTCAAGAAAATATTGTCAAATTTGTCAATTTGTCAACGGAAAATTCGTCGTTTTAAAACACACTAAACGAAAATTTATACATTTTATAGAAATTAATCAAACATTCTATACACAGTTTCTAGATAAATATAATAAATCTTGAATTTTATAAAAATTGTTAACAAAAATGTTCTTTTTTTTCGTTATCAAATATCAGTAAAATTATTCCTCTCCAAGATACCTCAAGCTAACGGCGCCTATTTAAATACAGTAGAGCGTCGATTATCCAGACGTCAGTTTTCTACAATCTCCGGTTAATTGATATTATTTGAAACATTTTATCTGAAAGCAGGACACAATATGCCGGCCTGTATTGAAATAACGGATTTCACAAAATGACTATAATGTAGACGTTCGATTATCCAGAAAATGGAATAATGCGCAATTATTTGAAACTTTTGGGGTATTGAAGCATTAAAGATAAAATCGAACATCAAGAAAACACTAATAAGTACTGATGAGAGTATCAAGTAAAGTAAACACCCCTATACTATCAAAATCTTCCTAAATATCCCTTCTATTGAAGCACTAACGATAAAACTAAGAGTACTAAAGGTCACTAACGACATAACGCAATTAATTTTATTGTGGTTAGATAGGGGAGGATGTTAGTTTGTTATCCACTCAAACTAAGACTACAAGAATCACAACGGAAACCTCTAATAACAGAGAATTACATTTTGGCTGTATTTTAAGCAATATTTTGAGAACTCTTGTATACAAAACAGAAAAAAGTAGCCATTTAAGAATCAAAGAGGTATTAGGGTGCGTATACATGGAGAGATTTTTCTCTCCTAACTTGTCCCACCATTACTGCTAAAAAAGCGACAAAGTATAACTTCCTCATTATTTCTAGAAAGAGAGAGATTTAAGATTGCTTAATAATTATTACTCTTAATTGATCAAACGGACATTAAATTAATTAAATAATTAAATAATTAGAGAAATACAAAAACGTAAAATCGAGCAAAGAGATCAGACTGATAATATTATTAAATCATTAAATGATAATTACTAAAGGCTAGTATACATTTGGATATAAAGTCGAGCGCCACGTGTGTCTCCCCATGTCCAGTGCTTTTCTGGGGACTGGGGACAAATTCTGATGTCTCGCGACATGTTAATACAGTAAGGTTCTTAGCGCACCAGGTCGGAAACGTCCGTCACGTCCATCCCGTCCAAAATTAAAAGCATTAATTCTTATTGTTGTTCCAAATTGAGACGAGTTGGCCAGGCCCGTCTCGATTTGAGATAATGCTTTTAATTTTGGACGGGATGGATGTGACGCGATGCGCGTCTAGACAGTCCTAATACGGTATCGCGCGACTTTGTTTCTAGTGTATACTAGGCCTAATAGTTGTTTCATTTGGTGAATGATTTACGATCAATCTTTTAAAAATAAAAATTCTATACACTATTCGATCACCAAAATGTGTAGGTGTTGAATTATCTAGCTACTTTTGTTTTCTATTTAAATCAAATTTAATAAATTCATCATTGTTTCCAGTACCTACGTTTTGCAATGCAATATTTACAAACTGCATAATAAAATACACACACACAAACACATACAATCTTATAACAAATTCTTTAAATACGATTTTATCTGATCATTCTAAGAAATTATTTATTTCCGGTTTTACAGAAAGGTAACACAACAATTGTTGAAATTCATTAATGGAAACATACACACACATACATACAAAAAAAAAATATGAATGTTATGTCTATTTGAAACCAACCGGAAATTTTGAAGGAAGGTCGTCGTGTCATATCTATGAATGAATGGGGTTCACTCTACAATTACGAAATCTACTTGAAATAAATAACAATTCTAAAAGAAAAACAACAATTATAGGACAAAAAACAAAAAAACATTATTAAATTAAGGGGTTGATATTTAAGACACAACAACAACAACAACAATCTTCAACAAACACCCACAACATTGACCTCACAGAGTCTATTTATAAATTGATTTTATTAATAGAAATTAGACAGTTTTTCCTCGATTTTCCACCTATGCACAATTTCTATCGATCTCTAGAGTTTATTTTCTTATACCCCAATAGTCTCTGGTCAATACGGCAGATCTAATGACAATTTAAATAATCATTGAATTGTAGGACACAATTTAGACTATGCACGGTTGTCAAAATCGATACTGTCCATTAAATTGTGTTAAATTGTAATCAATTAAATTGCAATTACAGGTGTCGTGTGACTTGTCAAATAATTCAATCAAAATTTAAGGTTATGTGTACATGTATCTGTCAAATTTCAAATCGATCAATTGTTTTTTGTTTTGACACTCATTTGTTTTCGAAAACAATTGAATAGAGGTAGACTTTCCTACTTGATTCAATTATATAAAGATGGAAAATTCTTTTTTTCCCTCCCATTTTAAATAAATTCTGTGTAGGATGAAAATCCGGTTGGTTGAAAGTATGAGTTTTTCAAGTATGTTGATCTACATACACATTTAAATATGTGTGTGTCCCCCGCTACACGCCCCAACCCACAAACAATGTCAACAACATTTCGAAAATACTATATAAAAACGAGAAACGCAAAAAACCCAATTTGAATTATTATTATTATTATTGATAATAAATCAGGATTTATGTATGGATTTGTTTTATAATCACCACGAAAAAAATGACGTAAATATGTATAATCTGATTGTGGAAATCTAGATGGCCAAGATCGCAATTTCCACAGCTGTTTTGATTTTTGTTGTTGTTTTTAAAAATGACCTAAAGATTGTGATAAAATCCAACTATATGACGCATACCAGAAGGCTAATAAATGAATGAAAATAGTGATATTTGTAAAACAAAAACAAAAAAAAAACAACAAACATAACCAAGTTTTTTTGTTCTTATTAATTAATATTATTAGTTGTTTCTTTTGTTTTTGGTGGCAAGAAACAAAACACAATCGTCTTATTTACTTACATGATTGTATATAGTTGGCTGTGAATGTATTCGATAAATTAACAATTTTCATATACGATTCATTAACCATTTTATGAATCAATTGATTAATTAATTAAAACACACACACGATATTTTTAATTGAGAAAAACAAAATTAACATAAATAAACACAACAACGGCAAATCTTTAAATAAATAAATACGTAATTAATTCGTAGTTTTTAAAGATTTTTTTACGGGAACACATCCGAGAATACCACTTGAACATGAAGCAGCACTGATGGCGTTTTTTGACAGATTGACAGACACAGGTGCGACATCTAACGTTCGAGTGTAGAAGTTACAAGTACTATTTATTGACGCGGAGCGACACCCACCGGAAGTGGCACTATTGATATAAACGCGCCAATTTTAAATGAAACGCAACAACAATAAAAGAGTTATCTTTCAATCTTATCAATTTATTCCCATATTTTCCCACAATAATAATAACTTAAATAACAGTGCAATAATAAATAAATAGCTATCATATTAATTCTACCTTTGGTGATTGTTTTTTAAATGAGTAATAAATTCTACATGTATACCATTT